>OZ038453.1:18886461-18950428 GCA_964036195.1 Sphaerolaimus hirsutus | reverse complement strand
AAGCACCATTGCACGTATGGAGCGGCTTGCAAATTGGACATGAAACGTAAAATGTGATTTACTCAAAATCCCATTTTTGTGGAATTGTTGACTTTTCAAATTAGACGCCTCAATCATCACTTATTCAACCACAACCACATCACATTATCATAATCACTTTACTTTCTTTTTTTGTAACCCCCAGCGCCGCCAGCTGGATCATCACCATCATAATCAGTGCCAGCTACATCCCCACCATAAGTGTAAGCTTCACCACTGCCATAATCAGTGCCAGCCACATCCCCACCATTAGTGTCAGCTTCACCACTGCCATAATCAGTGCCAGCCACATTTTCACCATAAGTGTCAGCTTCACCACTGCCATAATCAGTGCCAGCCACATCTCCACCATAAGTGTAAGCTTCACCACTGTCATAATCAGTGCCAGCCGCATCCCCACCATAAGTGTCAGCTTCACCACTGCCATAATCAGTGCCAGCCACATCCCCACCATAAGTGGCAGCTTCACCACTGCCATAATCAGTGCCAGCCACATCCCCACCATAAGTGGCAGCTTCACCACTGCCATAATCAGTGCCAGCCACATCCCCACCATAAGTGGCAGCTTCACCACTGCCATAATCAGTGCCAGCCACATCCCCACCAAAAGTGGCAGCTTCACCACTGCCATAATCAGTGCCAGCCACATCCCCACCATAAGTGGCAGCTTCACCACTGCCATAATCAGTGCCAGCCACATCCCCACCATAAGTGTAAGCTTCACCACTGCCATAATCAGTGCCAGTCACATCCCCACCATAAGTGTCAGCTGTACCACTGCCATAATCAGTGCCAGCCACATCCCCACCATAAGTGTAAGCTTCACCACTGCCATAATCAGTGCCAGCCACATCCCCACCATAAGTGGCAGCTTCACCACTGCCATAATCAGTGCCAGCCACATCCCCACCGTAAGTGGCAGCTTCACCACTGCCATAATCAGTGCCAGCCACATCCCCACCGTAAGTGTAAGCTTCACCACTGCCATAATCAGTGCCAGTCACATCTCCACCGTAAGTGGCAGCTTCACCATTGCCATAATCAGTGCCAGCCACATCCCCACCGTAAGTGTCAGCATCCTTACTGCCATAATCAGTGCCAGCCACATCCCCACCATAAGTGTCAGCTTCACCACTGCCATTATCAGTGCCAGCCACATCCCCACCATAAGTGTCAGCTTCACCACTGCCATAATCAGTGCCAGCCACATCCCCACCATAAGTGGCAGCTTCACCACTGCCAGAATCAGTGCCAGCCACATCCCCACCATAAGTGTAAGCTTCACCACTGCCATAATCAGTGCCAGCCACATCCCCACCATAAGTGTCAGCTTCACCACTGCCATAATCAGTGCCAGCCACATCCCCACCATAAGTGGCAGCTTCACCACTGCCAGAATCAGTGCCAGCCACATCCCCACCATAAGTGGCAGCTTCACCACTGCCATAATCAGTGCCAGCCACATCCCCACCATAAGTGTCAGCTTCACCACTGCCATAATCAGTGCCAGCCACATCCCCACCATAAGTGGCAGCTTCACCACTGCCAGAATCAGTGCCAGCCACATCCCCACCATAAGTGGCAGCTTCACCACTGCCATAATCAGTGCCAGCCACATCCCCACCATAAGTGTAAGCTTCACCACTGCCATAATCAGTGCCAGCCACATCCCCGCCATAAGTGGCAGCTTCACCACTGCCATAATCAGTGCCAGCCACATCCCCACCATAAGTGTAAGCTTCACCACTGCCATAATCAGTGCCAGCCACATCCCCACCATAAGTGTCAGCTTCACCACTGCCATAATCAGTGCCAGCCACATCCCCACCATAAGTGTAAGCTTCACCACTGCCATAATCAGTGCCAGCCACATCCCCACCATAAGTGTCAGCTTCACCACTGCCATAATCAGTGCCAGCCACATCCTCACCATAAGTGTCAGCTTCACCACTGCCATAATCAGTGCCAGCCACATCCCCACCATAAGTGTCAGCTTCACCACTGCCATAATCAGTGCCAGCCACATCCCCACCATAAGTGTAAGCTTCACCACTGCCATAATCAGTGCCAGCCACATCCCCACCATAAGTGTAAGCTTCACCACTGTCATAATCAGTGCCAGCCACATCCCCACCATAAGTGTAAGCTTCACCACTGCCATAATCAGTGCCAGCCACATCCCCACCATAAGTGTAAGCTTCACCACTGCCATAATCAGTGCCAGCCACATCCCCACCATAAGTGTAAGCTTCACCACTGCCATAATCAGTGCCAGCCACATCCCCACCATAAGTGTAAGCTTCACCACTGCCATAATCAGTGCCAGCCACATCCCCACCATAAGTGTAAGCTTCACCACTGCCATAATCAGTGCCAGCCACATCCCCACCATAAGTGTAAGCTTCACCACTGTCATAATCAGTGCCAGCCACATCCCCACCATAAGTGTAAGCTTCACCACTGCCATAATCAGTGCCAGCCACATCTCCACTATAAGTGGCAGCTTCACCACTACCATAATCAGTGCCAGCCACATCCCCACCATAAGTGTAAGCTTCACCACTGTCATAATCAGTTCCAGCCACATCCCCACCATAAGTGTAAGCTTCACCACTGCCATAATCAGTGCCAGCCACATCCACACCATAAGTGTAAGCTTTACCACTGCCATAATCAGTGCCAGCCACATCCCCACCATAAGTGTAAGCTTCACCACTGCCATAATCAGTGCCAGCCACATCCCCACCATAAGTGTAAGCTTCACCACTGCCATAATCAGTGCCAGCCACATCCCCACCATAAGTGGCAGCTTCACCACTGCCATAATCAGTGCCAGCCACATCCCCACCATAAGTGGCAGCTTCACCACTGCCATAATCAGTGCCAGCCACATCCCCACCATAAGTGTAAGCTTCACCAATGCCATAATCAGTGCCAGCCACATCCCCACCATAAGTGGCAGCTTCACCACTGCCATAATCAGTGCCAGTCACATCTCCACCGTAAGTGGCAGCTTCACCATTGCCATAATCAGTGCCAGCCACATCCCCACCGTAAGTGTCAGCATCCCCACTGCCATAATCAGTGCCAGCCACATCCCCACCATAAGTGTCAGCTTCACCACTGCCATAATCAGTGCCAGCCACATCCCCACCATAAGTGTAAGCTTCACCACTGCCATAATCAGTGCCAGCCACATCCCCACCATAAGTGGCAGCTTCACCACTGCCATAATCAGTGCCAGCCACATCCCCACCATAAGTGGCAGCTTCACCACTACCATAATCAGTGCCAGCCACATCCCCACCATAAGTGTAAGCTTCACCACTGCCATAATCAGTGCCAGCCACATCTCCACCATAAGTGGCAGCTTCACCACTGCCATAATCAGTGCCAGCCACATCCCCACCATAAGTGTAAGCTTCACCACTGCCATAATCAGTGCCAGCCACATCCCCACCATAAGTGGCAGCTTCACCACTGCCATAATCAGTGCCAGCCACATCCCCACCATAAGTGGCAGCTTCACCACTGCCATAATCAGTGCCAGCCACATCCCCACCATAAGTGTAAGCTTCACCACTGCTATAATCAGTGCCAGCCACATCCCCACCATAAGTGTAAGCTTCACCACTGTCATAATCAGTGCCAGCCACATCCCCACCATAAGTGTAAGCTTCACCACTGCCATAATCAGTGCCAGCCACATCCCCACCATAAGTGTAAGCTTCACCACTGCCATAATCAGTGCCAGCCACATCCCCACCATAAGTGTAAGCTTCACCACTGCCATAATCAGTGCCAGCCACATCCCCACCATAAGTGGCAGCTTCACCACTGCCATAATCAGTGCCAGCCACATCCCCACCATAAGTGGCAGCTTCACCACTGCCATAATCAGTGCCAGCCACATCCCCACCATAAGTGTAAGCTTCACCACTGCCATAATCAGTGCCAGCCACATCCCCACCATAAGTGTAAGCTTCACCACTGTCATAATCAGTGCCAGCCACATCCCCACCATAAGTGTAAGCTTCACCACTGCCATAATCAGTGCCAGCCACATCCCCACCATAAGTGTAAGCTTCACCACTGCCATAATCAGTGCCAGCCACATCCCCACCATAAGTGTAAGCTTCACCACTGCCATAATCAGTGCCAGCCACATCCCCACCATAAGTGGCAGCTTCACCACTGCCATAATCAGTGCCAGCCACATCCCCACCATAAGTGGCAGCTTCACCACTGCCATAATCAGTGCCAGCCACATCCCCACCATAAGTGTAAGCTTCACCACTGCCATAATCAGTGCCAGCCACATCCCCACCATAAGTGTAAGCTTCACCACTGTCATAATCAGTGCCAGCCACATCCCCACCATAAGTGGCAGCTTCACCACTGCCATAATCAGTGCCAGCCACATCCCCACCATAAGTGGCAGCTTCACCACTGCCATAATCAGTGCCAGCCACATCCCCACCATAAGTGGCAGCTTCACCACTGCCATAATCAGTGCCAGCCACATCCCCACCATAAGTGGCAGCTTCACCACTGCCATAATCAGTGCCAGCCACATCCCCACCATAAGTGGCAGCTTCACCACTGCCATAATCAGTGCCAGCCACATCCCCACCATAAGTGGCAGCTTCACCACTGCCATAATCAGTGCCAGCCACATCCCCACCATAAGTGGCAGCTTCACCACTGCCATAATCAGTGCCAGCCACATCCCCACCATAAGTGGCAGCTTCACCACTGCCATAATCAGTGCCAGCCACATCCCCACCATAAGTGGCAGCTTCACCACTGCCATAATCAGTGCCAGCCACATCCCCACCATAAGTGGCAGCTTCACCACTGCCATAATCAGTGCCAGCCACATCCCCACCATAAGTGGCAGCTTCACCACTGCCATAATCAGTGCCAGCCACATCCCCACCATAAGTGGCAGCTTCACCACTGCCATAATCAGTGCCAGCCACATCCCCACCATAAGTGTAAGCTTCACCACTGCCATAATCAGTGCCAGCCACATCCCCACCATAAGTGGCAGCTTCACCACTGCCATAATCAGTGCCAGCCACATCCCCACCATAAGTGGCAGCTTCACCACTGCCATAATCAGTGCCAGCCACATCCCCACCATAAGTGGCAGCTTCACCACTGCCATAATCAGTGCCAGCCACATCCCCACCGTAAGTGGCAGCTTCACCACTCTGCACCTGCTCTCCTCCCACCACGGCCAGTGTACCATCATTTTTTTTCGCTAGTAAGAAGTTATTGCTGAGCAGTTTGCCCAGTTTGGAATCATAGCAGTGATTGTATGCGCAGCCATCTATGTGCGGGTGGGGGATTTGGTTATGTTGCAGTGAATTGAGGTTGGAGTAAAAATAAGTAAATATACCTAGGTAAGATTTTTTTTTATTCTCTTAAATTTAGAATTATTATGTTGTTTAATATATAATGCTCACAAATTTGGTAAAGGAACAGAAGTTGTTGCTAAGTAGGTATACCGAAAACCAAGTACCAGTACTTTTTTGGAAGTAAACATAAACGTTAATATTTTTTTATCTGAGTGCTGTTCAAGCAGAGATAAATGTTTGCAACGATTTGGGTTACACTCTATTATCATGCTGAGGAACACCACATTTTATGTTCTTGTCAGTGCTGTCCAATTAATCAAATCCTTGTTGAGTGCATCATAAAAAAAACAATCAGTCATTTTTCACAATTATAAATCACTCACCGCCACTCTCCATGAGCTGTTCTTTGCTCATGAAACAGCATGTGCATGCTTTGTCAAGTACAACTTGTTGCGGTCGAGGCCCAAACCCTGCATGTTGGTTTGGTTGATTTTCTCATAAATATAAATGCATTTACACACTCAGCAAATATCATTCAATATTTGTAATTGGGAAATTGGGAATCATACTCTAATGAAATACACAGGTAATATTTATTTACACATTAGCATAATGGTATTCCAGATGCATACTTTTGCAATACATTGTGCTATCAAGTTGGAAACACACGTTGCACAAACTTACTGGGGATTTCACCTACTGCCGCTCCAAGTTTAACCAATTCTTTTCCAAACTCCATCCAGTCCTCTTTGGTTTCAGCATCATTAAAAGGTACTATATTCCTTCTTATGCTGAGACACAGAGTTTTGAATAGCTTCTGTAGAGTCCTCAGGTCTAATGAGCAATTGAATTCACCCATTTTCTTGTTATAGTCCCCCTCATAACAGCTTTCCAAAATACCCCTGCAGAAAGAAAATATTCACATTTTTTTTCTGTCAGTCATTGACACTATTATGTAATATTTATCCCACCTGTAATTTTTCACATCATAAACACTCTCCACATAAGCTGTGCCATGCTGGTTGATTAAAAACCATACAGGGTCTTCTGCTGGTTTTGGCTCAATATCTGATAGACTTTCAAAATTGTCCAGAAAGACTATACCCTCCTGACCCTGTGTAAGTTAGGGTTCTGATAAATAGTTCAGATTTATATTAAGTTTTAAGAGTAGTGGTGATTCTAATCTGAATATTGTGTACAGCAGTAACCAGGGTTTCCAACATCAATCCTAATTATGTCAAATTATAAATGTCAGCCCCAATCTGAAATCAAACAATTTTGGCTACCCTAAAGTCTTCAGTGCTGAGATCCCGACTTGAGAAGTCAAGTCACTGCTCTTAATTTTGGGATCTCAGTCCAATTTGCACCCTGCCAGGCTGGATACTTTGGAACTAATATATTGAAATTCTAATCAAATGTTAAGCATACCATATTTCCTCGAATTACCCCCCCCCCCCCCGGGGTTTATTTTTTCAGAGTGGAAATTTTGAGGGGGGTTAAACGAGGGGGGGGTTATTATTCCGCTGGAAATTTATTGAAGTCCCAGTACTAAATCGTGGTTTGCAACGTACACAGACGTCGAAAAATGCTAGAAAAACCGCTATTTATAAGACTCTATAGACTTACATAAGTATGTATGTATGTAGATGGTGTAAAACAGGTTCTAACGTAACACAGTCATTGGTTTTAACATCTGTTCTGCGTTTCCTGGAGCTTTTGTCATCTAAGTTTTATATACACTGAATTGGTGGGGGGTATTTCAAGGTGGGGGTTTATAAACTCAGTGTCCATTTTTACGGGGTATTTCGAGACGGAGGTATTTCAATGAGGGGTTATTTTGAGGAAATATGGTATTTCAAATTCAATTTCTGGCACTGCACAATTGTTTTTCATACTGCAAAATGGCACCCACAAAATTGACCTTGTCATCAGTAAACTTGAGGGGAGCAATGAAGGGTGTGTCTGGTTCTGGCACCAGTGTCTTGTTCTGCATCTGGAACTGCTTCAGCTGTACCCGTCCCTCAGTGAGGTATGCTCCAACAATGGGATAACCAGGCTTAGTCATGAATGATTCCAGGGTCCTTGAAGCTAACTCTGAGCCTGTAGCCTGTGTGATATTGCATGGTTTGAGGATATAAAAGCTGCGGATATGAATGTAATCTGAAACAAAAGGAGGATGTCTGATGATAGATTAGAATGGGCCAAGTACCAGTTGGCACTGCAACCACAAACCACGACTGCCAGTTATTGTATACTCTGGTTTTAAGACCCACCACATGCTCCACTAGACAGTAAAATCTGTGTTTTTTCTAAGGTCAACCAGGTTGCAAACAACATTGTGGGAGGCTGTGCTAATAACAAGATATATTGACTGAAGTGCTCAGACCAATGGTGTCCTTTATTTGTGGCGTTAATGCCTCAACTTACTACAGAATTATATTGTGTCAATACTTTATTAGGTTGTCCATCTTCATCTATAGGCTTCATATATGCCAGATGAGTTATTTTATCAGACTTTTGACTGGGGATAATCATATATTTAGGACTTGATAATTTTTAATGAAATTCTCACCTTTTCAAGCAATTCAAGCCAATCACTCAGGCTAGCACTGCTGTACTTGAATTTCTGTCCCAACATTTGTGTGAACTTCACAATGCTCTCAACACCAAATGCTTCTCCTATCATATTGAAGTACTGTGAAAGCAGTAAGACAATTAACAGCAAATATTTACAATAGGTGAAAGCAGTTTGTGATATGATGTGCTGTGAAGCAGTGCTAATGTATGTGGGGATAAATTTCTATTTCTTAACTAGCAGGATTCTCTCTGACCTTTGGTTGGGTTTTGTCGTGTTCTAATCCTACAAAAAAGCATTATTTCAAATTTGTTAGATGCAGGTGTTTAATTTAAGGGTGGAGGGTGTAATGCATATATTCAACAGAGTGCATATTTCAAATCAAGGCACTCAAAAACCCACAAATGCAACATTTCACAATTTCTAATTTATTAGCCCCAGGGGATCTATTTTAAGGCTTACAGTAATGTAGAGTCAAAATGGAGTGCATATTTTAAATCAGTGCAATTAGAAACCTACAAAATGCATCATTTCACAATTTGAAATTTTTGGCCCTAGGGGTTCATTATCAGGGTTACAGTAATGTAGTGTCAGAATGGAATGCATATTTGAAATCAGTGCATGAAAATACTCACAAATGCATCATTTCACAAATTGAAAGTTTTTGGCCCCATTGGTTCATTTTCAGGTTTATGGTAATGTAGAGTCAAAATGGAGTGCATATTTTCAATCAGTGCAATTAGAAACCTACAAAATGCATTATTTCACAATTTGAAATTTTTGGCCCTAGGGGTTAAGTTTCAGGGTTACAGTAATGTAGTGTCAGAGTGGAGTGTATATTTGAAATCAGTGCAATCAGAAACTCAAAAATGCATTATTTAACAAATTGAAAGTTGTTGGCCCCAGGGGTTCATTTTTAGGGTTATGGTAATGTAGTGTCAAAATGGAGTGCATATATCAAATCAGTGCAATTAGAAACCTAAAAATGCATTATTTCACAACTTGAAATTTTTTGGCCCCAGGGGTTCATTTTTAGGGTTATGGTAATGTAGTGTCAAAATGGAGTGCATATATCAAATCGGTGCAATTAGAAACCCAAAAATGCATTATTTCACAACTTGAAATTTTTTGGCCCCAGGGTTTCATTTTCAGGGTTATGGTAATGTAGTGTCAAAATGGATTGCATATATCAAATCAGTGCAATTTCTAATTTTTTAAGCTCTGGGCATTATACTTAAATGTTATGGTAATGTAGAGTCAAAATGGAGTGCATATTTGAAATCAGTGCAATCAGAAACCCAAAAATGCATTTTTTCACAAATTCAAAGTTTTTGGCCCCAGGGGTTCATTTTCAGGGTTATGGTAATGTGGTGTCAAAATGGATTGCATATATCAAATCAGTGCAATTTCTAATTTTTTAAGCTCTGGGCATTATACTTAAATGTTATGGTAATGTAGAGTCAAAATGGAGTGCATATTTGAAATCAGAGCAATCAGAAACCCAAAAATGCATTATTTCACAAATTCAAAGTTTTTGGCCCCAGGGGTTCATTTTCAGGGTTATGGTAATGTGGTGTCAAAATGGAGTCCATATATCAAATCAGTGCAAGTAGAAACCCAAAAATGCATTATTTCACAAATTGAAAGTTTTTGGCCCCAGGGGTTCATTTTAAGGGTTATGGTAATGTAGTGTCAAAATGGAGTACATATATCAAATCAGTGCAATTAGAAACCCACAATGCATTATTTCATAAATTGAAATTTTTTGGCCCCAGGGTTTCATTTTCAGGGTTATGGTAATGTAGTGTCAAAATGGATTGCATATATCAAATCAGTGCAATTTCTAATTTTTTAAAGGGCATTATACTTAAAGGTTATGGTAATGTAGAGTAAAAATGGAGTGCATATTTGCAATCAGTGCAATCAGAAACCCAAAAATGCATTATTTCACAAATTCAAAGTTTTTGGCCCCAGGGGTTCATTTTCAGGGTTATGGTAATGTAGTGTCAAAATGGAGTGCATATATCAAATGAGTGCAATTAGAAACCCACAATGCATCACTTCACAATTTGGATGTTTTGGCCCCAGGGGTTCAATTTCATGGTTATGGTAATGTACTGTCAGAATGGAGTGCATATTTCAAATCATTGTAATCAGAAACCCACAAATGCATCATTTCACAATTTATATTTTTTAGCCCCAGGGGCCTCACTTAAGGGTTATGGTAATGTTATTGTCAACTCCCATAAACTCAGCCCCTAATTTGGTAAACTCACATCAACTCAACTCCCATAAACTCAACCTCTAATTTGTCAACTTTTGTCAACACAGCTCCTTATTTTTAAACTTCAGTCAACTCAACCCTAATTTATAAACACCTGTAAACTCAAGCCTGAATTGTAAACTCAATTCTTAAAAACTCAAGTCAACCCCCTATACATGTGCAATTGCATTCTTGGAAAGCTACTCTGCCATATGTGAACCCTGTTTGTCAAGATTGTAAAGGGATCGTGTTTGTAAAGGGCATTTTGTGCTGATAAAAAATGTCCACTTTGTGTGTAAAAACACACACGAATCGGGCAGAAGCAGAAACGTCCTATCTTTCACGTTGGAGCATACTTTCCACACAAATAAATAGTGGCTTTATAATATGGTATTGATATTTGTGTCCTTGATGATGGTAAAAGTCTTCATAAGGTTAACTCTATTTTTGCATAGCTTATGTTACTTCATGAAGAACGTGGTGCAATCAACATTTAACACCTTTATGCATTATTAATTAAGTTACCACAGGAGGCCTTTTGAAGCACTCGTCAGCAATCTGCTGTGTCATTTCATAAGGTCTAATTATTTTTTTTGAGAAGCCCTCTCTCCGAAAAGCTGCATCTGCTGCATGTCTCACTGCATTGTCAAGTGGCACCAAACCTTTTTCATCTGTTATTACCCATTCAAGGTACTGGGTTAATCCTTCCTGAATGACGTCACTTTGTGTTCAAAAACTCAATGATCACAGCCAAAAATAGGTATGTGATGCACTGTGAAGCATCATGAAGTGTATTTTTGCAACACTTTCCAACGCTTCACGATGCTGGTCAGCGCGTCCTGGTGCTTCACAAAATTTGTCATGAAGACACATCACATCATGAGTGTGCGTCAACAACGCTGCACAAATGTTTGTTTGAAGTGTCTTAACTGTGTCAGCAATGGGAAGCACACTTCATGTAATTTCAGGTGTCGTGAAGCTGGGTGAAGTGTGGGGAAGACACTTCACCAAAAATGTCATTAAGTGTGTGAAAGTGTGTGGAAGTGTCTTTACAGAGCTTCCACACACTTCACAAGCCCATTTTTGCTGTGGATGATGATTTAATCAATCAGCATGATTTAAGAAACAGTCTTGTGAGACAAACTTGTAAGCAGACTATATCCCAATGGTTCACAGTGAAGATATTGCCAATCCACTGGTGAATCACTTCATGTGTCAATGTGGTATGCCCCAGTGTTATTTCTGGACGTCTGCCAAAACATGGAGATATA
Organism: Sphaerolaimus hirsutus; assembly: GCA_964036195.1. Taxonomy (NCBI): domain Eukaryota; kingdom Metazoa; phylum Nematoda; class Chromadorea; order Monhysterida; family Sphaerolaimidae; genus Sphaerolaimus; species Sphaerolaimus hirsutus. The sequence goes on along the minus strand of OZ038453.1, from coordinate 18,938,917 downwards.
CAACAATAAAAGGATGCCACAATACATTTCAATCACACTTCAAACCAACTTCATATCGCGCTGGTCCATTCCAATGAGACCCATATTCTCAATGCCCCAGTATGGGGTATCGGAGAGAAAATAGTCAACTTTATCCAGCTCTGTGGGCATCTTGGTGATTTCTTCCATTCTCTTAAACCTTTCTTGACTCTCTGTCAAAATCCAGCCAATGTTTGACAGATTCACACCATCAGTCTCATGGTAAACCATTCCAGTGGGAATTTCTCCTGGTTTTGTTTGAGCACCTTCTTCAAACCGGGCAACTGCCTTGTAGCTTGGATCATATATAGCAAATGATACAGTGTATCTGTGACCATAAAGCACTGTACTTTTGTACATTCTAAACTTACTGAAAATGATCTTATGAGAACTACCCACAAGATAAATTGGTGCAGCTGATCAGACTAACAGTGGCAATGGCATTGTTCTATGAAATCTGGTAATTTTCAATTCATTATGAGTTGTTTGGACAACTTTCACTGGCATGTTGCCAAGTGCATTATATTGCTGTGGGTGTCTCAGTGAGATGTCAAATGTTGCCTTCAAGGCAGGATGATCAATCACAGGCACAACTAATCGTCCATATCTCATTTGGAACATAGTAGAAGCTGCCATGTGGCCTTCAACTGATTGCACAAAATAGACTCCTGCAAGATTTTGTTATGGTGTTTCTTGAATGAGGGCACAGATTTTCAGGATTAGAAAACTGAACAAAAATTAAAGACAAAGATAATTTCAGCACACAGTTTCAGTTAGCACACCAATTGTCTTTGTCTCCTTCCTACTATCTTTGACCTAGCTATTTTTTTACAATAACAAACCTGCTTTGTATCCAAATCTTGTTGCATTAAATGATGTTTCCAATACATAGACCCAGTCTTTTTTCAATGCTTCACTTAAAACAATCTCAACAATATCTTGTGACTTTTCACTTCCCAAGTGTTTTTCTGTGTCAAATGGGCCTGTATTCATAGCTGTGAAGCATGGCAGCTTTTCTGTATTGCAACAAAATGATCTCAGTCTAATTTTGTCTGTATGCATTTTTATTGCTAATGGACTTCTATGAATAAAAATACTTGTGACATCATTTTGGAGGACCTGAGTATTTAGAGGGTACATAAATATATTCAATTGGAACTGCCTGGGTAACTAATTTTGCAAGTGGACACATGAGAGGAAAAGTGGTGTTGGGAAAAACATTAAAAAAAACATTTTTTCAACAATTGATGAAGCCGGACTAATTCAAGAGCTCCAACTGGTCTGGTTCATTTGACATGAATTTTAGTCACTTCACAATGAATTGGTTTCATTCAACTTACTGCAAATTGAAAGATCATGTTTAACTATTTTTCAAACATTGAATTAATTTAGATGTGGTTGCAAAGTCTGATCAAAATTATTTCTCCTTTGGATAGTTCCCCTCAACAGGTTTTGTAAAATAAATGTTCAAACAAAAATAGCATCAAACCCCTGTTCTGAACACGTAAGCTGTCAGTGCCTGGGGATTTTTGACCGGGGGTCTGCTTCTTTACATGGCCTGGCGAATGGGTTGGCTCACCCCCCTAAAATTTTACCTACACAGTGCTGGTCCCATTCATAGTCCTCTATGCATCCTTCACATGTGCAGAAAAAGTGCCATCAGGTGCCAGTTCCGCAAAATAAGAAGTGATAAGTGAAATGGTAAAGGCAAAGTGAAACGGCAAGTGAATTGGCGAGTGAAATGGTAAAAGCGAAGTGAAATGACTTTTTATTTTTATTTTTTTACTTCGCTTTTGCCAATTCACTTGCCGTTTCACTTCGACTTTGCCATTTCACTTCTCACTACTCATTTTGCGGAACTGGCCCCTGGAAAACTGTTTTGAATACCAAATGTAAACCAACCTTGAATACCATCCTAGATTTGCCAGCAAAGTACCTTGGGAATTTATAATCAACAACTGGTCCTGGCCTTCTTCTTTTAAGAATTTCATCAAAGTACCAGTCAATACGATAATTTAATGGCTTGATTCCATTAAAATGTCCTTGTGTGCCCATTTCCTTTTCATTCATTGGCGCTGTCCTGCAGATCACAGAAAAACAGTAAATAATCATTTATGTTACCTATTTGTATTGTGTGAACTTGGCATGGGCAGTAAATATTGGTTTGTGAGCTGCCTGGAAGCACTTTTGATCGGTGTGAACATCTTCAGATCATTGTCTTTATCAAATTGGGTGAAATACATCCATATTCACGGTGTAACAGTGTGGTTGATATTGCATGACACTTCAAAATTGCTTGAAAAGTACAATGGCGACAAGATTCATGCTTCTCACATTTCGAACTGCTCAATTGATTTCAAGAATTAAATATGAAGTACCGTATTTGCTTGAATAATTCCCCCTTGAATGATTCCCCCCACCTTCGGATAACCCCCCCCCCGTGAGACGCGTGAGGAAAAGATAATTCCCCCCACGGGTGAACTAAAAATACTGCACATCTTTAATAACCAATCGATATACTGCTGAAGCCAGAACAAGCAAAAAAGCTGTGTCTGGTTTGATTCACCAAATGGAAATACAGTACATCCGGTGTGCAGCAATGCAATGGAATGTGCACATTGTACACAATGAATGTTGGCTTGTGACTGACTATAATTGCCTATAGAGACAGACCATCAAAAATGGGCTACTTTTCAATGGATCTAGCAATTGCCTGTTGTCCCAATTTAAATACATCTATCTATGGTGTATATGAATGTCATAAGCTAATGTCAATTAGAGAAATGTGGCTTAATTACAACTGCTCAACACATACCATATATACCCAAATAATTCCCCCGCCTTGAATAATTCCCCCTCTTGAATAAATCCTCCCTTTTAGATGAGTGAGGAAAAAATAATTCCCCCCTCAAATAATCCCCCCCCCCCTTTAGGCATATATGATAAAGTTTTTGCAACCAATTTGAACAAAAATTACATGTAAATAAATTATATTTCATGAAATCAGTTCATAGAAACATACGTGAAACATACTGGACAAAATAATAATAGTTCCCCCTCAAAAAAGTGTTGACCAAATAATAATTTCCCAGGGGATTATTCGAGTATATACCGTACACCAAAATATATATTAATGACCTTTCTGAACTGCTTGAATGATGAACTGTGGGAAATTTTTGTGGGAATTTTCAGATATTGAGAGTGTGTCCAGTCCAGGTATTGCTGTTGGGTATCGGATTTTTGTTCAGGTACTAGATTTGGTTTCAGTTATTTGGTTTTGGTTCTAAAAATGTGTGGATAATGGGTCTCGGTTGTGTCAGGTCAGGTTGGGTCAGGTTCCAAGAATACCTAAATACATGTGGCAACTGCTTGTTCCCAAAATAAATTTACCATATTTCTCCATGTAAACTGCCTGGGTGTTTTACAAAATCAGGGCTGTTTTTGGCAACCTCTTTTAAAACTTGACTTGACTTTAATTCTTTGGGATGCAAGGTAAATTTTTGTAACAACGATGGAAACATATTTTCATATTGACATGTATTTAGATATTTTTGTTCCCAGCATGCAGCCAATTCAATGCACACTGTGGAATTTTTTGCAGCCAGGTCTAGTGACCCAGGGGCACTACAAAGCTGTGTGAGGCATTGTGCACTAGGGCAGTTTATATGAAGAAATACAGTACTTGTCACGTTGTGAGTTTTTTGTCAACCAGCTTACCACTTATAACTTTACTTCTTTCTTACTGAATATCCCTTGTAAGTTGCCAACTAATTTCAGTAGAACCTTGTAAAGGAGCCTGATGGCTTGCAATTGATGAAGCTAAATGAAGTATGTAAATAGGCATTTGAAAGTATTTACCTCAGAGCAGATCACACACAAGTTCCTACTCACAGCAAAAACAGCACCGATTATCCATTGAGATCTGTGGTAAGTGTCTTCATGCACTCTGAAACACACTTGATAAATTTCCAAGCACTTCAAGTGTAAAGAATTAAGTAATGGAATTCTTGTGACATGCATGCCTTTGGTGATCAGGTGTGATCAGGCTCTGAAGTGTGATCATACCCGGTGCTTCAGACCACTTTAGTGCACTTCAAAAGCACTTTATTTGCTGTGACTTCTACAACCAACTTGAAGCCGGCATCTAGCACATCCACTGAAGCACCGGGGCACCATTTCTGTCCAGCCGCATTCACATCTTCCCGGCAATTGGGCAGCTGGTACTCCGCTGCAGCCGGGTCCTTGGACCATCTGTCCTCGTTGTAAACTTTGTTTGATCCCCCATCACTGCACTGTGCTGCCAAAGTTGATCTGGATGACGTTTTTTTGCTTCGGATATATGTCATTTTGCAATTGAGGCGTCTAATTCTAAAAGTCGACAAGTCCACAAAATGTGATTTTGAGTAAAACGCATTTTAAGTTTCCGATCCAATTCCAGGCCCGTGGTGCATGTCCAATTTGGCTCTCTCATGCTTTTCATAAAGTTCCATATGTTAACAATAAAGTGTCAAATTTTCAGCCCCTTCTCTCAACCCTTATGTGAAAAATTGGGTGTCCATAAATTTCCATTCGGTCAGAGCAAAACTGTTTTTGGGAGGGAATTGGACTTGTCGCCTTCTTGCACGCGAGGACATTTTTGTTCCCGGGGAAGCCGAGGCTGCCTTATGGGAAAAAGTTGCCTTTTGGAAATCGGTTTCCATAGTGGACTTATCACATTTCTTGCGTTGTTTTCCCATAAAAAAAGGAAGCGGGGGACGGACTTGTCGCCTTTTAGCCGAAAACTAAGTGGATTTGTCGACTTCTTGCCCAAACTTTTTGCATTTTTCCCAAAAAATGTCAAATTTGGACCCCTGCCATATGGGCATGTGAGGTCAAAAAATTTATGGAAAATGATGAAAAATGCAAGAAAAGTGCAGAAGTAGCCCCAGATGACGTTTCCGGGCCTAACTCGAAATTTTCATATTTTGGACTTGTCGACTTTTAGAATTGAACGCCTCATTTATATTCAAACAATTTTTATGAAACACACCTGCTGCCAATCAGATAGACAGTGAGAAATATTGTGATAGACAACCATGCAAATTGAGTGAAAACCGCCATCACAGTTATACCTGCATGCAAAGACTAGGTAGGTAATGGTAATGGTCAACACTACTTCAATGGTCGAGTTTTCACATTACTTAAACACAGTGACACACTAGTGACTTGCCGAAGCCACCACTCCAAAATTTGCCACTTGTGAAAACTGAACATACCTATACAGCATTGAATAGTGGAAAACTGGAACCTGGAACTGGAACTGAAAAGCGGAACAAATAAATCTTCTAAACTGAATGCCATGACCAATGAAATTTTTTTGTGTCTATTGTGTATCATGCAAGCTGTCTTTTCCTATTCAATAGGAAATTGCTGCTATATGACAAAGCCATTGTGACTTGAATCTATATAAATCACTGGAAGGTGATTCCACATGCCCAATAGCGAAGTGGCATAAAATAATGATGAGAAATATGAAGTATTTCTAATGAATATGAAGTATTTGAATATGGCATAATGAATCGTAGGTGTATTGTGCAATCTTTTTCTTTTCAATACGAAATAGCACCTGTGTCAGATAGGGTTGGGAATTTCAAAATTTTCGGTTCCGGTTCTCGGTTCTCGGTTCCAAAAGATTTCGGTTCAGGTATCGGTTCTCGGTTCCTGAAAATGTTCATTTCCGGTTCTCGGTTCGGTTCTTAAACTCGATTCCGGTATGGTTCTTTCGGTTCTAAAATGATCAATATTTCAGTTCCGGGTAATAAAATAACCGGATATCAGGTAATAATCGGCTGAACAACAGAAAAACAATATACCCAAGTTTACATGTGTAAGTAAGCTTATTATTTCATGGTAGTATGCAGAAATCAGAGTTGTTATAAAAATCCTGGTATTTAAAAAAGTGTAAAAGCAAACATATACGTTTTCTGTACTCGCGTACTTTCAAAAAGTACACGATTAAATGAGTACTGGTATTTTTTTCTGGAGGAAACGTAAATGTATTTATGTAGTACGCGAGTGAGTACGCGTATTATTTTGAGTACAAACATAAATAACTTTTGCCAACTACGGTTAAAACTGCCACAAAACCAATGAAAACTACTACCAGTGATAATGGGTATACTGCAGCGACATTACACCTTACAATGAAATCTACCATATCCCATCTGAATAAATGAACATACATAAAAAAATTCATCATATTTATCAAAGCAATTTGATAAATATGATGAAATTTTTTCATGTTTGTTCTTTTATTCAGGTGGGATATGGTAGATTTCATTGTAATGTTGCCGGAGTATATGTGAAATGACACGCTCCCGCGCAATCATTTCGCAAACAGATGAATTTTGCAATTCTGAACACGCACCAAGATGTTCAGCTGCTGTTTAAAGGCTTAAGTGTAGGTGTTGAAAAAACGCTGTTTAAAAACTTTAAGATTCCTTGAAAATTTCGGTTCTTTCGGGTATTTACTTCGGTTCCGGGTATAAGTGCCGGTTCTCGGTTCCGGTTCGGTTCTCAAGCTCGGTTCCGGTTCTCGGTTCTTGGTTCCAAAATAGTGCTCGATTCTCGGTTCGGTTCGGTTCGGGTCGGTTCAGTTCCCCAACCCTAGTGACAGACCTGGGTCACGTCTCATGATTTCTTAGTAGTGACATTAAAGGCATCAGGAAATTGCACCACACTGCACTGGCACATCAGCCATTCCTTATAAGGGACACCTGGCAACTTGGGCTCCAGGCACCTTGAGCACAAGGCACCTCAGGCACAAGGCACCTCAGGCACAAGGCATCTTGGGCACCAGGCACAAGGCATCTTGGGCACCAGGCACCAGGCACCTTGGGCAGCAGGCACTAGGGTTCAAACAGGTAAATACATGTTTCGGCAAAAAGTCGGGACTGGGGTGGTCCGGGTCCCGGTCCCAATCCCGACACCCCATTCCCAATACTGGTCCTGGTCCCAACAGTTGAAAAAAGCCAGTCCCAGTCCTGGTCCCGGTCCCGACCACCCAGTCCTGGGACCAGATTTAATTCTCGCGCAATGCACCCTACCTGCACGTAATGCAACCGAAATCGGGCAGCCTCCCAACAAATTGTTTATGGTTGCCCTACACCCGAGTTGGACTTCCCGACATGCAATTGAATTGCGTTTTCACGAGTTGCGTGCGCTGAAAACGCAATTCAATTGCATGTCGGTAAGTCCAACTCGGGTGTAGGGCAACCGTAAACAATTTGTTGGGATGCTGCCCGATTTTGGGCGCATTACGTGCACGTAGGGTGCATTAGTTATGGAAATGTTTGCAAAATAAAAAAAGAAAATGTTTTGTTTGGGACACAAGAAAAACATGTTTGTTTGAAAATGTTGTTTGAAAAGGAAAAACATGTTTGAAAATATGGCATCTGTATGTACTAAAAGCAATTTTGTTAAAGTACTATTGGCGTGATTCGTCATTTGATGACTGCCAATGATTTTCACAGCGCGCGATGACTGCGTCCCGCTGCTGTCACCAACGATGGAAAAAACACAGAAATTGAACACAGAAACTCATTGAGTTTCTGTGTTTTTGTTTTACACAGAAACACGGAAACTCATAAATTTTGAAAAACTCAAAACTCAAATGAGTTTTTTTTTGGAGAACACAGAAACACAGAAACACGGAAACACAGAAAAGTTTTTTTTTGAGTTTTTGTGTTTTTTTCAGCGAAGCGGTTGAATGCACATTAATTCAGTTAAACTAAACAAGATAAGGTAAGCATGTATAGTACACCCATGTTCATTTGGGTTCGGACACATGCACATTTTTTATAAAAAGCTTTATTCTGCCAGAACTATATCACTTTGAAAATTTTTGCTGTTACCCAAACAAACCCCTAACATTTGTCTACAAAACCCATGCGACATCCCCCAGTATAACGCCATGTGGGCCGCGTAAAAGGCCCACACATTTTCATATACAAAATTTAATTGCTTACTTGGGTTCGGACGCGTTGTTTATACAGCTAATATTCTGTCTTTCAAGGCCGGATTTTGGCTTTGAAGACAGAAATAAACTCTGGCTAGTTGCCAGAGCCCAATTCCTTTAAAAATCATATTAAGATAGACTTTTATTGCATCATGGTTCTTGATATTGATTGGGTGAGTTGACAATCATTTTCCCCAGTTCCCTACAAATGTGCATCACTCAAGCACAGTTGGCATGCGATTTTAGGCATTCAGCAGTGTGTAGGGCACTGGAAACAACCAGGCCAGCTAGAGAAGGTTGTGGGGAATCTTTTATACACACCCCAATTCAAGGAAACCTCCCAAACTCGAGACGCTTAAGTGCAAAAAAATATTGTGTTTATCTTACCTTTTTACTACTAAATTTTCCATTTTTTGAATTTTCCATTTTTGCTCTTAAGCGACTCGAGTTTGGGAGATTTCCTCTAATGGGGGTGTGTATAAAAGATTCCCCACAACCTTCTCTAGCTGGCCTGGTTGTTTCCAGTGCCCTACACACTTCTGAATGCCCACAACTGTCATGCCAAATGTGCTTGAGTGATGCATATTTGTGGGGAACTGGGGAAAATGATTGTCTACTCACCCAATCAGTATGAAAAGGCATGAAGTGATAAAAGTCTATCCTAATCTCATTTTTAAAGGCATTGGACTCTGGCAACTAGCCAGAGTGTATTTCTGGCTTCAAAGCCAAAATTCAGCCTTGAAAGACAGAATATGAGCTGTATAACCAACGCGTCCAAACCCAAGTAAGCAATGAAATTTTGTCTAAAAAATGTGTGGGCCACTTTCGCGGCCCACATGGCGTTATACTGGGGGGTGTCCCATGGGTTTTGTAGACAAATGTTAGGGCTTTTTGGGGGTACCAGCAAAAATTTTCAAAGTGATACAGTTCCGACAGAAAAAAGCTTTTTATAAAAAATGTGCATGTGTCCGAACCCAAATGAACATGGGTGTATGTAAATATGTAGATAATGTATTCATATTAAAAAATGGTACAAAAAAGAAATTGAAGATGGCATGCACATCTCATGGTGGATTTGACAATTTAAGTTTCAACAATTAAGTATACCTTATTACCTCGAATAAACCCCCCTTGAATTAACCCCCCTCAAAATGGACTGGTGAAATAATAAGCCCCCCCTCGAAATAGCCCCCACCGGGATGATGTCCATCATGTATCCAATGTACATGATGTATTTATTACTGCTAATTTGCATAGCAGCTACACATAGACTGTACTAGGTTGTGTAGCTCTCTACATGTTTATTTCAAATATATCCTGTTTGTACACATTATAACCTGTTTTGGGTACGTAAATGCCTACTATTTTCTATGATACTTACAAAACTTTCTGATGAAATAATAAACCCCTGTGGGGGTATTTCGAGGTAAATGGTAGTTGTAGTTCAAATCAATTCCGTAGTCTTCCATACAATGCATATCCATTGAAGAATTTTGGAGTACTGCGTAAATTGTCGTTTCTGGGCATTTTGTTGCTGGTGTTGTGATGTTGATGTCCTCATTGTGGACATTTTTATGGACATTTTGACACTTGAATGAATACACAAATGTTATGTGGGGTTAAAACATGTGTAAAACCAATATTTTATAAGAAAACCACTGTTTCCGGATCGAAATGCTTTAAATCGAAATTTTTGGGTGAAAACTCGAATTTTTTGGAAAAAAACTCAAGTTTTTTAGAAAAAAACTCAAAAAAACTCGAGTTTTTACAAAAAACACAGAAATAAAAACAGAGTTACTCAAGTTTTTTTCGAGAAAAAAACTCAAAACACAGGTATTCATTTTTGAAAAACTCAAAACACAGAAAGTGTTTTTTTTTGGAGAACTTACCCATCGTTGGCTGTCACCCAATTTTTACGTATTGTGCCGATTTTACATAAAACGCTTGTGCAGTGTGTTTAATCCCACATTAGAATGCTGTATTCCTCTAATAGAGCGCCATCTTATTTTTTAATCAACAATCGTGTATTTATATTTCATTAACTCACAAATATTTTCATGCCCGGCACCCTTTTTCTGTAGGGCGGATTTCTTTTTCTTTTATATGAAAGTATTTCATGCTAGTGGCGAGCTCTTATCGCCCAGTCAAAAGTAGCGCCAGAAATTTTGGTGTGCATTTTGAGTATTCAGAGTGACTGGCACCCCGCCCCGGGATAAGCGTTTCTAGCGAATCCAAATCTGTATTTTCGTCTAAAATGATAAAATTCGGATTTGATGCACATCGATTTTTCTAGGTGGCTGGATACCGTAAATGCTCTAATAATACGACAGTCGTACTATTTTTTTCAGCACATTTTTAGGTGTCGTACTATTGGAGATGACACATTATTAGAGAGTGTCGCATTATTGTTTTCGTCGAATTAACAACTTCTCGGCCAGTGAATAGTGGCGGTTGTGACGCGGCTGGCGCCCTTGCGAACTGCCGAGCGACTCTTGTGAACGGCCGCCAGCCGCCGCTTTGTCCAAAAGCGCCGAATCCGCGGCTTCCGCAGATTGCCACATCGTTACGGCGCTTTTTCTTTTTATTTCTCAGGTGTCGCACTATTGAAGAGTGTCGCATTATTGGAGAGTGTCGGATTATTTTCACACAACGTGCCCAAACCTGTCGCACTATTGGAGATGTCGTATTATTGGAGACCTGTCGTATTATTAAAGCATTTACGGTATACCGTTTCTCTAGGCAAAATTCTATTGTTTATACCACCTACTCCATTTTACCTGGTTATCATCCACATAGCGCTTTGCCTTCTTTTTCAAAGGCTGTTGGCCCCACCTGCTGGCGACTTGCCAACCCGGGAGACTTTTTCTGCCTGCGGCGCTGGTGTGTTCCTGAATCGTCACTCAGTGAATTGTCACTTTTTGAATGGTCACTTACTGAATGATCACTCGCCTTAATGAACACAGATCTGTATTGTCAAAAAGCTATGAACATTTGCATGAATGGTCACAAAATATTTGTGGGTATCGCATGCGTACGCGAGTGCTCTGTGTTTCACACCCGCCTACTAAAGTACTTCCACCAGCCCACTGTGCTTTCAGCGGGGGCACCTTTGTAGATTGGAGATTAATTTTAAGTATTTCCACTTTGCCACTAAACAAAAGATTATCCTTATTTTCAACCGGGGTTATAAAAAAACGTTGTTTTTTCACAAATTATAATTGGGGTTGTTAAAAATTAAATGGTTAAAGGTAGGGTTCAAACGGGATCCCGATCCCGATCCCGGATCCCGGATCCCGTGAAATTCTGGGATTTAGCAGTCCCGATCCCGATCCCGAAACTTTTCAAATCCCGATCCCGATCCCGATAAACTCCAAAGTCCGGGATCCCGATCCCGGAAAAATTAGTGGAAATTATCAAACATGAAAAACGACGTTTTTGCATGCAAAAATGTGAACGTAAACCCCCAGCGTTCATTTTTTGCCACGTTTCTGGCATCCAACAGTGTTTTTAGACCTTTATGAACAACTGTGGATGCCAAAATATTGGCCAAAATCTGTATCCCAAGACCCCAATCCCGATCCCGAAAAAATGTCAATCCCGATCCCGATCCCGTGACCCCAATCCCGGCCAATCCCGATCCCGATCCCGAAATCTCAAAAAAACAATCCCGATCCCGATCCCGAAAAGGCAATCCCGTTTGAACCCTAGTTAAAGGGTTGTTTTTTGTTGTTGTAATTTCCAAAAATCAGAATTGTTAAAAAAACGTTTTACCATAGTTTATACAAATACATACATGTTTTACTGAGAATTTATTTATTCTCTCTATGTTTACAATAAAATATGTTTACAAATAAAAAGGTAGAATATAAGGAACACTGTTTTCACTGAATCTGAAATGCAGTGATAATCAATTTTTCAATACTAAAAAAGCATGCTGCAAAACGTAAATACATTGTGTGCACATGGCGGGCGGCATTTCCTTTAATGACCAGTGACAATTCTTGACCATTCATACATTGACAACTCCGTCCCTGTGCATATAAGAACAATTGCGGCTCAGTACACATGCGGAACAGACAGTGACGATTCAGGAACTGACAATTCAGGTAGTGACGATTCATGCACAAACCGCGGCGCTGGAGGGACACTTTTCGATTGCTTCGTGCTGGTTTTCTTGCCCATCGTGATGTTGTGAAGCGCTGTTGGATGCAGAAGAATGAGCTAAGTTCGATTGGAATGGTTTTCTTGTGGAAATCACCCCTATTTATATGCCGGCCCCATGGATAATCGTTTTTCATCTGTGCGCAGGATCTTTGATGTGCCGCATGCGGATTTGCGTGCGTCTGGCGTAGCAGTTCTTTGTTGCGTCATGCCGATTTTCGATATCCGCCGATGGATTTATTCAAGTGGGTGGCGTGTTTTTTGGTCTTTTTGTGTGTTAATTTTGTGCGATTTTGTGGGCTAGATAATTTAACATGCTTGCCGGAAAAGTGTTGGGGTGGAAAAGTGTTGTTTTTTGTCACTTTTTTTTCTTTGGTTGGCCGCGCTCCCGACAAAATGCGTGAATTGAATTGAAAAATTGATAGCCTGTCGGGAGCCTTATGTGCATAACTCTTAATAATTTGTATTGGGAATTGTCCTACGTGCATGTAGGCCGTCTCAGGTGCAGGGCATGACATTTTTTGGTTCCAATATATGTGATTTTGCCATTATAACAGTTTTATATATTGATGACATAAACACACCTGCTGCCAATCAGACAGGTTGTGAAAAGTATTGTGATGGACAACCATGCAAATTGAGTAAAAACCGCTATTCACATCTTACTTGCATGATCTTTTCTCCTTGTGGGCAAAATATAGACACAATGTTCTAGTAATCTGTTTTACTTACTGTGAACACAGATATTGTTGCCAGCTGAATAATTAAAATTTGGGAGTTCTGCTGAAAAAAATGACATCAAACGAAATTAAAAACTATACTTGTACACAAGTAATTACTATCAATATTTTTATCATATCAAAGAAAAAACAGCATGAAAACACCACGATTTTATGCAACCTGGATGAATAACTGGATAGTAATAGGGCCATATAGAAAAGTTTGATCATTTTGCATGAGGCTCCACTAAAATTACAGTACTTGAAATACTTTTTGTATTAATCAATTTGGGTGTTTTTAAACTGTTTTTTTTATACATAACACTAACTATCAAAAAAAATGTACAGGATGCAAAAGCATGGTCGTGAATGTTTTTACTGCTGTTTACAACTTGAATGCTAATGTATTGACATTTTACATAGATACTGTAGATGGAAATAGTTGTTGCTTGTGTCTTTATGTTGGGAACACATGGTGTGTCAATTGTTATCATTGATTAGTTTTTTATAACATTCCATTAAGTTTTTCAATTATCCACAGATGCACATTGGAAGTTGCCCAAAATGAATGAAAAGTAAATCAATGAATGCCATTTTGCTAAACTCGACATAATTTATTCATAAGTATTCTTCATATTTATGTATTTCATTGTGGAGAAAACTGTTGGAGATAGACATTGTTTAATATTGCAATTTCATCTATGCAAATATATTACACAGCAAATTCCATCAAATCGGTGCACATTTTTGGGTGAGAATTTTTTTTTCTGAATGAACCACACTTGATACAACTATGCATGTACTTTATAAAGTCGATTACATATGTCAATTTCATACACCACCATTCTCTGGTCACTGCTAAAGTTTTCTATGGTTGAGAATCATTGGGGGCTGGGAACAAAAATGTTGTCATGTGCAAGAAGTCGACAAGTCCATTTCCCTTCACAAAACATTTCTGCACTGTCCAAATCTGGTTTTAACGTAATCCCATTTTTGACATGTTTATATGTTGAGAGCAGGTGCTGGAAATTTAACACTTAATTATCAACATTTGGAACTTGATTGATGGTAGGCATATGCAAGCTCCATTGAACGTATGGCGCAGTCACAAGTTGGACATACTGTGTGTGGACTTGTCGATGCATGCTGTGGACTTGTCAACTTTTAGAATTGGACACATCAATTATCACTTATTCAATCACATTATCATACTTTACCATAATCACATCACTTCCATCTATTGTAAGCCCCAGCACCGCCTGCTCCACCATCTCAATCAGTGCCAGCCTCGTCCCCACCATTTGTGGCAGCTTCACCGGCGCCATTATCAGTCATCTGGGAGCACTCCCAGACCCAGTAAAATGCCCTGTCAAATGTCAAATGTGATGCACAGTGTCAAAAGTCATGTAAAATGCTTTGAAAACTGGCACACGTTATGAAAAATGTCAAAAATCCTGTGAAATAGCAATTGTCATGCAAAGTGTCGATCATGTCCTATCCTGTAGAATGGCAAACTTGTTTGTTTTAATTCATTATTAAAAAATGTGTCAAAAGTCAATGTCAAACATCTTGGAAAATTTGAAGACAACTTTGCATGACATTTGACATTTTACAGGGCATATTACAGTGTCTGGGAGTGGCACCTGCTCAGCCCCTACCACGGCCAGTGTACCATCATCTTTTTTCTCTAGTAGGAAGTTATTGCCGAGTAATTTGCCTAGTTTGGAATCATAGCAGTGATTGTTCCACGTGTATGCGCAGCCATCTATGTGTGGGTGGGGAATTTAGGTTATGTTGTGGTGAATCAAGGTTGGAGTAAAAACAAATAAATATAATTTTTTATTTATTCTCTTAGATTGAACAGTATAAATCTCCCAAGGTTTTTGGAATGCTAATTACATTACACCTGGTCCAATCTTTAGAGACTTTATACATTTCTCAAAGCATATTACAGTGTCTGGGAGTGGCACCTGCTCAGCCCCTACCACAGCCAGTGTAGAGAAGAAACATCAAAACTAAAAAAGTTTAAAACTGGTTTTAAGAAATGTTTCCAATGTGTGATTATTTTTTTCCAAAATGCGAGCTTTTACAAAGTTGTTCCAAGTACAGAACTTAGTAGTACAGAACTTGGTTCAAAGTACGGAACTTAGTAGTACAGAACTTAGTTCAAAGTACAGTGAACACCCTATTATCCTGCTGAAGCACATCACATGTTTATTATATGCTTGTTAGTGTAATTTTTCACATTTATCAATCACTCACCACCAAACCTCCTTTCTGGATCACCGCCACTTTCCAACAGCTGTTCTTTGTTCATGAAACAGCAAGTGCACACTTTGTCAAGTACAACTTGTTGTGGTCGAGGCCTAAACCCTGCATGTTGTGTGGTTTTTATATCCACACTCAGCATAGGCAGCGTAAGTGCTTGTGCACTTGTGAATGTCACAAGCATAATTTTTGGTGTCACAAGCAAAAATTACACTGTCACATTGTGACATTCACAAGCGTGTATTGTACAAACAGGGGATTGAAATCTCAAAATTAGCTCAAAATCGCTAAAATTTGCCCCATTTTGCCAATTTTCACCTTTATTATCACCATTTTCATCTTTATACATGGTTATATACCTATTTTTAGCCAATTTTATTCATATTTATAGCAATTACAAATATTTTGGCTGGCTGCCAACTTCACATAAGGACTCCGATAAGAAGGTGTCACAAGGTGAAATTTTGGCTAATGTGAATGTCACAAGCGCAAATTGTGACCTTGCGCCGCCTATGACACTCAGCGAATAAATATCATTCCATTTGTAACTGGAGGTACGGAATCATACCCTAATGAATGTTGTGATTTGTGATGCGATGTCCTTCTCAGTGCTGTCAACTCACAGCATCCACTGTCACACCAGAGTGATCCAGACAAAGACAGGAGCACTCTGGCAGAGGAGATACCAGTCATTTGCTTGCAGTGGCTGTGCCATTCATCAAAAAATGGGGAGTGAAAGTATGATGGTTTTGGTTAACCCATGACACATTATGATCCCATTTCTCACATCACTAATTACCTATCCAATTTCACAAGTGAGAAAAAGGGGAATATGTTGGGATTTGTGATAATTGTTCAGTGAACTACTTCCATATCTGATAGAATATAATTAGCTGTGTGATAGCAGCCATAGAGGGAACACAATAAAGTACAAACAAAAAACAACAACAATTTATCTGAAAACTAAAAATTGTACAATTTTGAACATGTTTTCTGAATGAAGCGCCAAGTATATTTTGAGTGTTTATTTCAAATTTGAATCAGTCTAATTCATGCCATATTACATTCTGTTGCACACATGGGCCTCAGAGTGATAGCAGTCTGTATCCATGGTGCTAATTAATTTTTTGAGCCTCAGCAATGCAGAGTCGAGCTCACCTGGTGCCAACAAGGGTGAGGAGTGAAGGCTTTTGGAGTGGGCTGTAGAGTTATGCTTCTGGCAGCATCGCCATGTGACACATTCCTCATGGAGTTCAAATGACTCCATTAAGTCAAAAAGAATGAGAACAGGTCAAAGGTACTGAACTGAATTGGCATACAAAAGTAGCCACTTATAAAGGTTGGCTGAAACAGTTTTATAGGATGAAGTTTAATGGTTTGGCACAATCACTCAAAACCTACTTAACTGTAGAAATGTGTGTGAATGAATAGAATGTAGTGTCATAACAGCTCAGACAGGATTTGTCAGCTTGAGGCCAAGTCTGCTAGTTGCATGCAAACAATGTGGCAAAAGTGCCCCAGGCTCCAGCTGCACCAGTGGCTGAGATGGCCAAACAATTTGGACTGCCCATGTTGACAGTTGACACCCATCCAAATGCTAACAGCTTGCCATGACACATTGTCGACAACCCGCACTAATTTGGCAAAGCGCTGCAACAGCTGGATGAGTGGATGAGTTTGTTGACTGATACAAGGACGTAGCCAGGGGGACGGGGGGGGGGCAGCCGCCCCCCCCCCCTTCCCGGGTCAGACCAAAAAATATGCCAGAAATGGCACTTCCATAAAGCGATTTTGTTGGCAGTCCGGAAAAATTTTCCGCGCAAGCGCGCATTTCGACGCGGCACCATATTTTTCCTTCATATTTATAGTTCAGGCCAAAACAATCACTCAAAATCTGTCCCCGTCACTGTATATGTAAATAAAATACATATGTGTACAGCTGTATTTGGCGCCAATGCCAACACCAATAGTGCCATGGCGTGGCACCTACGAATGACGCTGGCGCCAAACGCCATTCATTTACCACTGGGGTCAAATTTGGGGGGCGCCCCCCCCGTTCACCGGGCTCCGTATACAATCCGCCCCCCGCTCAAAAATCCTGGCTACATCCCTGGACTGATAAGTGAATGCAAAGACCACCTTGATGTGGTGAACAATGCTGTGAACAAGAGTGCTAATTTTTCTGGCAGAATCACTGACAGAATGCTTGAGAATCAGGTCAACAAGGTTGATTCTGATTCCATTATGGGAATGATGGTTATAAAACCCTTTGTTAGTCAAAGGCAAATTTGACTGCATCTGAGGGGGGTGGAATTTTGAGTGATAAGAAAATGGATTCTGATGATCCTGATGATTTGTTGGAAAAGTCAGATGGTGACATTTCAATGGGGTGTTTTGAGGGGGATCATGTTGAATTTGAGCTTAAATTTGTTGAATGACACTGCTCTGATGTGTGCAGAAAACTCCCATCAGGTGTGCTGTATGTGATAAATGTGAGACACTTTGACTGCACTTCTTCATGAAATATATATGTAAACAAGAACATAACCAGGAGGACAGGGAGCATATAAGAACCCCCTCTCGAAATACCCACCCTCATTTAACCCGGCAAATTTTCCACTCTGAGAAAATAGACACCCTGGGGGGTAATTTGAGGAAATATGTAATATGAAAACGCAGCTCTTGTCAAATACACACCTTTTGAGTGCTTTTCAATACATTTATATCCAAATGTGTGCTTAGTTTCCAGAAGCAAGTAAAAAGCATTATTGTAAAATTACATTCAAAACTGGGCTCTTAAGTCTACTGAGAATGAGATGCATCAAGGCTCGCGGTGGCATTTTTGGAAGGCATTTTCGGGCATTAATCAATGTTTTGGCAGAGTGCCAAGAAGGAATGCAGGATGTGTAGAGCACCTAAACACCTTCTTGGACCTCTGATAACACTCCCCACCTCATAAAATACCACCCCCAAGTTCAGGCAAGCATGTGAATCGTGGATGATACGGCCAACTTCGGGCTTCATACTCTTGGTGTTCTACTGACCTTGGCACAGTTCCAACAACAGTTTCTGGCCTAGGATGACATCCAGGAGGATTGGACTGGACTCAAATGGTTTCAACTAATCCGTATTTACTATATATTCTTGTTTGTAACATATTTGCACTTGTTTTCACACTTGTATTTTGCACTTGTTTATGCCTGTTATTCCCATATTTGACTTAAATGTTCCACCTTCAATTCTGGGCGTGTTTCTGAGAGAAACTAAGTGATTTTTTATATTCTGACTCGAAACAAGCCCTAGAACACCTGGCATAAACCTTACCAGTGATCAGTATTTGCTGTAAAATCTCGATATTTTCGATACAAGTCAATTCTTAGTAAAAACAGTTTTCACTGTATCGAACTTGTTTGTAATCAGATTTTGATGCAATTAGTACCATTGTGATTGGAATCATGCGCTCCAACTGTTTATACAACTTTGGGGTGACTCTAAACAATTTAAATCTACACCGATGTTCATGTACATTTGTTGGTGTGGTATTTCACTAACTTGTGGCTTTTTAGCTTGTTCTAACTTGTGTTTTGTGAAATGTAACCTCAGTTGTGATATACATAACAAATGCACTGTGATAAACCTTGTTTCTAAATTAGAAAACTATGGTAAACCATGGTTTCGAAAACTCATAAACTGATGTTGTTTGACCTTCTCTTGTTTTCTTGTGTTGTTGCTTTTGTCTTAGAGGTTAGTAACACCAATGTTGCCGGTATTCATTGGGTTTGGTTACATGCTCCAGCTAGTGAGTTCTATTCAGTTTTGTGCTTCTCCCTTGTTTTTATGCTACTTTGTGCTTGTACGTTGTAGCTGGAGTCTGTTTCCTTGATATTCATGTTTTTGGCTCGTAGACAGGTCTATTTTCCTTTTCACGTTTAAGCTCTGCCTATATTGATAACATTGTGCAGTTTAGACCCTGTTTAGACCCTCTGTTTACACCAGGGATGTATCCAGGATTTTCGAGCAGGGGGGGGCTGCTTGTTTACGGGGAACGTAAATTTTTTCCCTACATAGGGACGTAAAGGCGTTTTGCCGCTAGCGCCATACAAAGGCACCACACCATGGCATTATTGGCATTGGCGCCAGCGCCAGGAACCAATTTATATGTATGTAAATATGCATACATATACAACGAAAGTCACAAAAATGTGTTCATTTCCAAAACTATTGGTTTACAGGGATTGATCCACTGAAAATACAATGGATGGGGAAGAAAATGGTTTACACCCACAAGACCCAAAAGTGACCCATAAACCATACTGTGCTCATACAAAGGTAAACACTTATTTTTGTAACAGTTCAAACTAAAGGAACTCCAAACTGATTGGTTGGCTCCACCCAAGTGAAAAACCAGTTTTGAGCTATAAAAGCAGAATCAGAACCCTCTTTCAGTCTCACTCACTCACTCAACTACTGAACTAATAATTCATTCTCCAGTCTACTTAAGACTAGTATGAGCCAGCCTGGTTTATGTCAGGTCTTTGTCCACTGTATTTGTCAGAGCTAGGTGTTTAACATGCCCTTAGGTTTTAATCAACACTTAGCCTGAGCTGGGAGCTTGGGTCTTGTGGAGTGAGTAGCTCAGTCAATAGCTGCTTGCTCCCAGGCTCGTGTCTGCTATACCTGGGTGTGGCTGGTGTAGCCTTTAATCAGCACATATATTATGTTCTGTGTTTGGAAAGTTTGAAATTTGTGCATTGATTTTTGAATGTTTTAAAGTGTTTGGAAATTTTATCAAGTGTTCAAGTCTAATTTTACCCTTTTGATTGTGAATTTGTCAAATTGTGAAAACATTTCAGACCTTTTTATCTGAAGTTATTGTGCTCTCAGAGCTTATTGAATTTGTTAAATTGTGAAATTGTTTGTCAAAGTTTCCCATCCATTTTGAATTGTGCTTTTGAAGTTTTATTGATTTTTGTCTATTGAATTTGTTTGTATAACCCATCAAACTTTCCATCCATTTGTCAGTTGTGATCCCAATTTGTTCTATTTGATCAAGAATAAAAAAATGGACTTTTTAACTTTTGCATAAAACTGTCAACCAATAAATCCTGAAACCTTCTCCTTAAACCTTAACTGACTGATTCAACAATTGTATCCTGAAATCTCCTCATTAACCCCAAGGAACAAATTTGATGTTTTGCTCTTGAAACTTCCTCATCAATATTAACTTGCAAACTTTCATTTGCTCAAGTTTCTTTGGTTCAATTATTTTCAAGTTTTTTGTGTCCAAGGTGAAACTCTTGGAACTTTTACATTCAATCAATCCTTTGGCTCATAGTAGAGTACTTCATAGTTGGCTGGATATTTAGTATCTTTATAATTTGACTTTCTTTCAATTCACTTTGCAATGGATCTGGCCTCAATGTGCTTTAAGGTGGACAATGTGCTTTAAGGTGGACACTCCCAACCTCTTACCACTTGGCAAGGCCATGGTTGATTTAATGGTTTCTGAAAATGTGGCACCCGTTTCTGAAGGTTTTTGGGATATTGATGACTCAGTCTGATGCCAATGTTTTGTCTGGGGATTTTTCTGTGGGTTCTGGCATCATTCCAATTTATACAAGGGCCACTTATGCTGAAAACGTAGCTGGTGCCAAGGATTTTGTGGTTGAATATGTGCTGCCAAGTGGTGAGGTAGTTGGTGGTGCCTCTCACGAGTGGGCTGGTGGTGCTCCCAAGAATGGGTTATGGAACATTTGCTCATGCACCCCAGTTTTACTGAACCTGGAATTTTGGGTGAATCAGCCCCACCTGCGAAGCACATTGTGTCAAAGTCAAGTCAAGTCAAAGTTGCTCTGGTGGTTGGTGAAACAAAGGGGAAAACTCATGCAGCACACTATAAAATGCAAATTGCTGCAGTATGTGCACACTGCTGTGGTTGGTGGCAGTGGGTCTACAGGCCACTATTTGAGCAATATCTCTGTCTATTGTATGGGTGTCTGGAGGTCTGCCTAAGGCAACCGCAGTTAGTAGGTCCGAAGTTGCTGTGTGCAAGAAAGGCATGTGCAAAAGGGTTGCTCAAAAGTTGTTGGCGCAGAGTGGCATGGTTTGACAGAATGTCAGTGACCGAGTTGTCGGACTTGTGTGACAAACTGGTTCAGGAGTTGCCCTGCTTCGTGGTCCAAGCTTTGCCAAGTGCTCAAAAGTTGCACCGAGCCTTGTCACCAAAGTTTGTTGAGGGGAATTTTGGGAGTGGGATCAGTTTTGGTGGACTCCCCTGGATAAGTTTGGTAGTGAAGCTGTCTGTGTGGGTGACAGTATTTTGTGCAAGGTTCCCCAGCATAAAGTTTCAAACAATGTTGATCCAAAGTCACCAAATGCTAGTGCAAAGTCCTCTCATGTTTCTGACAATCCAAAGCATTTAACCAAAGTTCAAAATGGTCCACTGTGTTGCTTATTTGGAACTAAGTCCAATGACAAATATCGAGCTTATTCTGATTTGCGTCAATGTCAAAAGTCATCAGGTTTTTGCACTGGGAAAAGTGAATGTCAACAACTGGCATGTGGACATGAGATGAATGAATGTTTTCAGCAAGTCCCACTAAGAGACAAGTTGAATCAAACTGGGGAATTTGGGTCAGTAATGTTTGAAAAGGGGAAGTGTGAGTCGGTGACTAGCGTAGCGAGGCAGGATGTTACATCCACATGTCAAGTCGTTGTTATTGCAATCATATACTGTGGGTGGAGCCGCATTAGATCCATCTTATAAATATGTAGTTCTAGCATAATGGTTTTTCAGATGTACAAGTATTGCATTGTGTTGTGCTATCAAGTTGGAAACACAGGTTGAATAAACCTACTAGAGACTTCACCCACTGCTGCTCCAAGTTCAATCAATTTTTTTCCAAACTCAATCCAGTCCTCTTTGGTTTCAGCATCATCTAAAGGTACCATATTATTTTTTATGCTGAAACACAGAGTTTGGAATATCTTCTGGAGGGTCCTCAGGTCTAATGAGCATTTGAATTCACCCATTTTCTTGTTGTAGTCTCCCCCATAACAGCTGTCCAAAATACCTCTGCAGAAAGTATATATTTATTTATATTTATTTTTACACTTATTGATACCATTACTTATTGATACCATTATGTAATATCAAGTATTTATCCCACCTGTAATTTTTAACATCATAAACACTCTCCACATAAGCTGTTCCATGCTGGTTGATTAAAAACCATCCAGGGTCTTCTGCTGGTTTTGGTTCAATATCTGATAGACTGTCAAAATTGTCTAAAAAGACTATGCCCTCATGACCCTGTTAAATTAGGGTTCAGATATGTATCTTGTATGTAGTTTCAAGTTAGTGATCACTATATGAATCATGTGTAAAATTGTCCAAAAAGGATATACCCTCCTCTAATAGAATGGCAGGTAAAAAAGTTGCGCTCGGCGCTCTTCTATTAGAAGAAATATTGTATGTAGTATTTATCCCACCTGTGATTTTTAACATCATAAACACTCTTCACATAAGCTGTGCCATGCTGGTTGATAAAAACCATACAGAGTTTTCTGCTGGCTTTGGCTCAATATCAGATAAACTTTCAAAATTGTCCAAAAAGACTATACCCTCCTGACCCCGTGTAAGTTAGATTTCTGACAAATAGTTGGGTTCAGATGTATTTTTTAAAGTATAGGTTAAATATTAGTAGTGATTCTCATCTGAATCTTGTGTAAAGCAGTAGCCAGGTTATCCAACATTAATCCTAATTGTGTCAAATTAGAAATGTCCACCCCAATCTGAAATCAGACAATTTTGGCTACCCTTAAGTCTTTAGTGCTGTGTAGGGTGTCAAATTTCCGTTTTCCGTTTCCGTTTTCCGCAGGCAAATTTTTTCCGTTTTCCGTTCCGTTTTCCGGCTGCTGAAATTTTTTTTCCGTTTTCCATTCCGTTTTCCGGCAGCTTTTTTTCCCGTTTCCATTTTTCCGGCTCATTTTCTGTTTTCTGGCTAAATTTTCAGTTTTTCCGCCTTTTTTCCGTTTTCCATGTCAATTTCCAGTTTTTCCACCTTTTTTCCATTTTCCGCCTCAATTTTCCATTTTTCCGCCTCATTTTACTTTTTCTGGCTCAACTTTCTCTTTTCTGATCAGCCAAACTGGTAAAAATTCATGCAGATTGTCAATGATGTAAATTTTTTTCTGTTTCCAGCAAAATTTCTGCAAATTTTTTCCACTTCCAGCAAAATTTCAACAAATTTTATCCATTTTCCGGCAAAATTTCAGCAAGTTTTTTCATTTCCATGCAAATCTGATTTTTCCGTTTCCGTTTTTCCATTTCCGTTTCCGTTTTCCGCCAAGTGCAAATTTTTTTCCATTTTCC
Source organism: Sphaerolaimus hirsutus (assembly GCA_964036195.1). Taxonomy (NCBI): domain Eukaryota; kingdom Metazoa; phylum Nematoda; class Chromadorea; order Monhysterida; family Sphaerolaimidae; genus Sphaerolaimus; species Sphaerolaimus hirsutus. Next base: position 18,915,381 of record OZ038453.1, on the reverse strand, counting down.
ATTCCGTTTTCCGGCTGCTGAAAAAAATTTTCCGTTTCTGTTTCCGTTTTCCGTAAAAAAATTTTTTTGACACCCTAGTGCTGTGACCCCAACTTGAGAGCTCAAGTCACTGCTCTTAATTTTGAGACCTCAGTCCAATTTGCACCCTGTGGCTCTATCAGGCTGGATACTTTGGAAGTAATATTCAAGTTCCAATTAAATTTTAAGCATATTTGCAAATTCAATTTGTAGCCCTGCACAATTATTTTTTACACTGCAAAATGGCACCCACAAAACTGACCTTGTCATCTGTAAACTTGAGGGGAGCAATGAAGGGTGTGTCTGGTTCTGGCACCAGTGTCTTCTTCTGCATCTGGAACTGCTTCAGCTGTACCCGTCCCTCAGTGAGGTATGCTCCAACAATGGGATAACCAGGCTTAGTCATGAAAGATTCCAGGGTCCTTGAAGCTAACTCTGAGCCTGTAGCCTGTGTGATATTGCTGGTTTGAGGATTAAAAAGCTGTGGATATGAATGTAATCTGAAACAAAAGGAGGATGTCTGATGATAGATTAGAATGGGCCATGGACCAGTTGGCACTGCAACCACAAACCATGACTGGCAGTTATTGTATACTCTGGTTTTAAAACCCACCACATGCTCTACTAGACAGTAAAATCTGTGTCTTTCTAAGGTCAACCAGGTTGCAAACAAGATTGTGGGAGGCTGTGCTAATAACAAGATATATTGACTGAAGTGCTCAGACCAATGGTGTCCTTTATTTGTGGCGTTAATGTCTCAACTTACTACAGAATTATATTGTGTCAATACTTTATTAGGTTCTCCATCTTCATATATAGGCTTCATATATGCCAGATGAGTTATTTTATCAGACTTTTGACTGGGGAGTTATTAAAAGGGGGAGTCATTTTTTGGTCAGAATCAATCCCATCAATAAAGGATGGGGAACTTATTTGAGAGGGAGGTTTTTCCTTCACTGAGCTAATAGGGGGAGTTGTTTCAGGGGAACACTATTTTCAGGTTTTATGGTTTATATTTAGGACTTGATAATTTTCAATGAAATTCGCACCTTTTCAAGCAATTCAAGCCAATCACTCAGGCCAGCACTGCTGTACTTGAATTTCTGTCCCAACAGTTGTGTGAATTTCACAATGCTCTCAACACCAAATGCTTCTCCTATCATATTGAAGTACTGTGAAAGCAGTAAGACAATTAACAGCAAATATTCACAATAGTTGAAAGGAGTTTGTGATATGATGCGCTGTGTAGCAGTACTAATGTATGTGGGGATAAATTTTTTATTCTTAATATTTGTGTCCTTGATCAGGGTTAGCAAAATCGCAGAAAAGAATAAAAATAAAATTAAAATAAAATGGAAAGTTGAAGAATAAAATAAAATGAAATAAAATTTCAAAATAAAAATAAAGATTGTATAAAAATTTGAATTTTTGTAAAATTGTATAAAAAATTCATATTTTTTGTAAAATTGTATAAATATTCATAGTTTTTGTAAAAATTTTATGGTGTCGCTTGAGTTTCTACCTGTTTTTTTGTGGAACTGGGGGCAGTCCGAATCTTTGTAATGTGTCAAATGTCATGTAAACGGTCATGCAAAGTGTCAATTATCATGAGAAATCTAAATAGAAGTGTCAATCTCCATCACAAATATAAATTAAAGTGCCAATTGTCAAGCAAATTGTATCCAAATCTGATGTTTTGTATCCAAATATTGTTGTTTTTGGATCAAAATCTTATGTGAATAGTTGGATAGAAAAACATTAGATTTGGATACAAAACATCAGCCTTGGATACATAAAATTTGATTTGGATACACCATTTACACTTTGCATGACATTTGTCATGCCCATTGCCACTTTTCTTGACGTTTGACATGACACTCGACATTTTGCATGACAATTGACACTACTTTACATTTGTCATGAGAATTGACACTTTGCATGACATTTTACAAATGCGTGCAGCACTCTTTTGCAGCACAGTTCTTCTACTGAAAATGCAAACTATTGTTATCAATAATTGTAAATTTACACGCTATGTAGCTAACAATACATACTACATGCAACTTTTGCAAAGTTATGAAAATATTTGTCACAGGTTTTTCATGTATAGGTCTAATGATAACATTTTTTGGCCTTGCATGCATGATTCCGATTTTTTTGTAAAATTAATGTAAAATTTTTGTAAAATGGTGTCATTTTATTTTATTAATGACCTTTGGATTAAAATAAAATAAATTGAAACAAGAATAAAATTAAAATAAAATACAATTTTTATACAATTTGTATACAAAGTAATTTTAATAAAACCAACCCTGTCCTTGATGATGGTAAAAGTCTTCATAAGGTGAACTCTATTTTCACATAGCTTATGTTACTTCATGAAGAACTTGGTGCAATCAACATTTAACACCTTTATGCATTATTTAATAAGTTACCACAGGAGGCCTTTTGAAGCACTCGTCAGCAATCTGCTGTGTCATTTCATAAGGTCTAATTATTGTTGTTGAAAGGCCCTCTCTCAGAAAAGCTCCTTCTGCTGCATCCCTTGCTGCATGGTCAAGTGGCACCAAACTTTTTTCATCTGTTATTACCCATTCAAGGTACTGGGTTAATCCTTCCTGAATGACGTCACTTTGTGTTCAAAAACTCAATGATCACAGCCAAAAATGGGTATGTGATGCACTGTGAAGCATCATGAAGTGTATTTTTGCAACACTTTCCAACGCTTCACGATGCTGGTCAGCGCGTCCTGGTGCTTCACAAAATTTGTCATGAAGACACATCACATCATGAGTGTGCATCAACAATGCTGCACAAATGTTTGTGAAGTGTCTTAACTGTGTCAGCAATGGGAAGCGCACTTCATGTAATTTCAGGTGTCGTGAAGCTGGGTGAAGTGTGGGGAAGACACTTCACCAAAAATGTCATTAAGTGTGTGAAAGTGTGTGGAAGTGTCTTTACAGAGCTTCCACACACTTCACAAACCCATTTTTGCTGTGGATGATGATTTAATCAATCAGCATGATTTAAGAAACAGTCTTGTGAGACAAACTTGTAAGCAGACTATATCCCAATGGTTCACAGTGAAGATATTGCCAATCCACTGGTGAATCACTTCATGTGTCAATGTGGTATGCCCCACTGTTATTTCTGGACGTCTGCCAAAACATGGAGATATACAACAATAAAAGGATGCACAATACATTTCTATCACACTTCAAACCAACTTCATATCGCGCTGGTCCATTCCAATGAGACCCATATTCTCAATGCCCCAGTATGGGGTATCAGAGAGAAAATAGTCAACTTTATCCAGCTCTGTGGGCATCTTGGTGATTTCTTCCATTCTCTTAAATCTTTCTTGACTCTCTGTCAAAATCCAGCCAACGTTTGACAGATTCACACCATCAGTCTCATGGTAAACCATTCCAGTGGGAATTTCTCCTGGTTTTGTTTGAGTACCTTCTTCAAACCGGGCAACTGCCTTGTAGCTTGGATCATATATAACAAATGATACAGTGTATCTGTGACCATAAAGCACTGTACTTGTGTACATTCTAAACTTACTGAAAATGATCTTATGAGAACTACCCAGAAGATAAATTGGTGCAGCTGATCAGACTAACAGTGGCAATGGCATTGTTCTATGAAATCTGGTGATTTTCAATTCATAATGAGTTCTTTGGACAACTTTCACTGGCATGTTGCCAAGTGCATTATATTGCTGTGGGTGTCTCACTGAGATGTCAAATGTAGCCTTCAAGGCAGGATGATCAATCACAGGCACAACTAATCTTCCATATCTCATTTGGAACATAGTAGAAGCTGCCATGTGGCCTTCAACTGATTGCACAAAATAGACTCCTGCAAAAAAATTTTATGGTGTTTCTTGAGTGATGGCACAGATTTTCAGGATTAGAAAATTGAACAAAAATTAAAGACAAAGATAATTTCAGCACACAGTTTCAGTTAGCACACTGATTGTCTCCTTCCTACTCTCTTTGACCTAGCTTTTTTTTACAATAACAAACCTGCTTTGTATCCAAATCTTGTCGCATTAAATGATGTTTCCAATACATAGACCCAGTCTTTTTTCAATGCTTCACTTAAAACAATCTCAACAATATCATGTGACTTTTCACTTCCCAAGTGTTTTTCTGTGTCAAATGGGCCTGTATTCATAGCTGTGAAGCATGGCAGCTTTTCTGTATTGCCACAAAATGATCTCAGTCTAATTTTGTCTAAATGCATTTTTATTGCTAATGGACTTCTATGAATAAAAATACTTGTGACATCATTTTGGAGGACCTGAGTATTTAAAGGGTACATAAATATATTCAATTGGAACTGCCCGGGTAACTAATTTTGCAAGTGGACACATGAGAAGAAAACTGGTGTTGGGAAAAACATTAAAAACACATTTTTTAAACAAATGATGAAGCCGGACTAATTTAAGAGCTCCAATAGGTCTGGTTCATTTGACGTGAAAAAATGCACATGAATACCGTAAATGCTCTAATAATACGACAGGTCTCCAATAATACGACATCTCCAATAGTGGGACAGGTTTGGGCACGTTGTGTGAAAATACTCCAACACTCTCCAATAATGCGACACTCTTCAATAGTGCGACACCTGAGAAATAAAAAGAAAAAGCGCCGTAACGATGTGGCAATCTGCGGAAGCCGCGGATTCGGCGCTTTTGGACAAAGCGGCGGCTGGCGGCAGTTCACAGAGTCGCCCGGCAGTTCGCAAGGGTCAGCCGACAGTTCGCAAGGGCGCCAGCCGCCTCACAACCGCCACTATTCACTGGCCGAGAAGTTGTTGATTCGACGAAAACAATAATGCGACACTCTCTAATAATGCGACATCTCCAATAGTACGACACCTAAAAATGTGCTGAAAAAAATAGTACGACTGTCGTATTATTAGAGCATTTACGGTATTAGTCACTTCACAATGAATTGGTTTCATCCAACTTACTGCAAATTGAAGGATCAACTTTCACTATTTTTCAAACAATGAATTAATTTAGATGTGGTTGCAAATTCTGATCAAAATTATTTATTTTTTGGATAGTTCCCCCTCAACAGGTTTTGTAAAATAAATGTTCAAACAAAAATAGCATCAAACTGGAGTATTAGCACTAGTGTATAAACACTGTAATTTGTTGTCAATAATCAGTTAAATGTTCCAAAATTTATCAAACCCCTGTTCTGAACAACGATGGGTAAGTTCTCCAAAAGAGTTTTTCAAAAATGAATACCTGTGTTTTGAGTTTTTTTCCTTGAAAAAACTTAAGTAACTCTGTTTTTATTTCTGTGTTTTTCGTAAAAACTCGAGTTTTTTTAGTTTTTTTTCTAAAAAACTCGAGTTTTTTTCCAAAAAATTGAGTTTTCCCCAAAAAGTTTCAATTTACAGCATTTCGATTTGGAAACAGTGGTTTTCTTATAAAATATTGGTTTTACACATGTTTTAACCTCACATAACATTTGTGTATTTATTCAAGTGTCAAAAAAGTCCATGAAAATGTCCACAATGAGGACATCAACACCACAACACCAGCAACAAAATGCCCAGAAACGACAATTTACGCAGTACTTCAAAATTCTTCAATGGATGTGCACTGTAAGGAAGACTACGGAATTGATTTGAACTACAACTACCATTTACCTAGAAATACCCCCATGGGGGTCTATTATTTCATCAGAAAGTTTTGTAAGGATCATAGAAAACAGTAGGCATTTACGTACCCAAAACAGGTTATAATCACGTACAAACAGTATATATTTGAAATAAACATGTAGATAGCTACACAACCTAGTACAGTCTATGTGTAGCTGCGATGCAAATTAGCAGTAATAAATACATCATGTACATTTGATACATGATGTACATCATCCCGGAGGGGGCTATTTCGAGGGTGGGGCTTATTATTTCACCAGTCCATTTTGAGGGGGGTTAATTCAAGGGGTGGTTAATTCGAGGTAATAAGGTATACTTGAATGTCAAAACTTAAATTGTCATATCCACCATGAGATGTGCATACCATCTTGAATTTCTTTTTTGTACCATTATAAAATATGAATACATTATGTACATATTTACATACTATACATGCTTATCTTATCTTGTTTAGTTTAACTGAATTAATGTGCAGTCAACCGCTTCGCTGAAAAAAACACAAAAACTCAAAAAAACTTTTCTGTGTTTCCGTGTTTCTGTGTTCTCCAAAAAAAACTCATTTGAGTTTTGAGTTTTTCAAAATTTTTGAGTTTCCGTGTTTCTGTGTAAAACAAAAACACAGAAACTCAATGAGTTTCTGTGTTCAATTTCTGTGTTTTTTCCATCGTTGGTTCTGAACACGTGTGTCAGCCGTCAGTGACTGGGGATTTTTGACTGGGGGTCTGCTTGTTTACATGGCCTGGCGAATGGGTTGGCTCACCTCACCCCCCTAAAATTTTACCTACACAGTGCTGGTGCCATTTATAGTCCTCTATGACTCCTTCACATGTGTAGAAAAAGTGCCGTCAGGTGCCAGTCCCGCAAAATGAGAAGTGATAAGTGAAATGGTAAAGGCGAAGTGAAACGGCAAGTTAATTGGCAAGTGAAATGGCAAAAGCGAAGTGAAATGACTTTTTATTTTCATTGTTTTACTTCGCTTTTGCCAATTCACTTGCCGTTTCACTTTAACTTTGCCATTTCACTTCTCACTACTCATTTTGCGGAACTGGCCCCTGGAAAACTGTTTTGAATACCAAATGTAAACCAACCTTGAATACCATCCTAGATTTGCCAGCGAAGTACCTTGGGAATTTATAATCAACAACTGGTCCTGGCCTTCTTCTTTTAAGAATTTCATCAAAGTACCAGTCAATACGATAATTTAATGGCTTGATTCCATTAAAATGTCCTTGTGTGCCCATTTCCTTTTCACTCATTGGCGCTGTCCTGCAGATCACAGAAAAACAGTAAATACCATCATTTATGTTACGTATTTGAATTGTGTGAACTTGGCATCGGTAGTAAATATTGGTTTGTTGAGCTGCCTGGAAGCACTTTCGATCGGTGTGAACATCATCAGACAATTGTCTTTTTCAAATTGGGTGAAAAACATCCATATTCACGGTGTTCCAGTGTGGTTGATATTGCATGACACTTCAAAATTGCTTGAAAAGTACAATGGCGACAAGATTCATGCTTCTCACATTTCGAAATGCTCAATTGATTTCAAGAATTTAATATGAAGTACCGCATCTGCTTGAAAAATTCCCCCTTGAATGATTCCCCCCACCCTCGAATACCCCCCCCCCGCCCCGTGAGACGCGTGAGGAATAAATAATCCCCCCCCCACGGGTGAACTAAAAATACTGCACATCTTTTATAACCAATCGATGAAGCCAGAACAAGCAAAAAAGCTGTGTCTGGTTTGATTCACCAAATGGAAATGCAGTACATCCGGTGTGCAGCAATGCAATGGAATGTGCACATTGTACACAATGAATGTTGGCTTGTGACTGTCAATAATTGCCTATAGAGACAGACCATCAAAAATGGGCTACTTTTCAATGGATCTAGCAATTGTCTGTTGTCCCAATTTAAATACATCTATCTATGGTGTATATGAATGTCATAAGCTAATGTCAATTAGAGGAATGTGGCTTAATTACAACTGCTCAACACATACCATATATACCCAAATAATTCCCCCGCCTTGAATAATTCCCCCTCTTGAATAAATCCTCCCTTTTAGATGAGTGAGGAAAAAATAATTCCCCCCTCAAATAATACCCCCCCCCTTTAGGCATATGATAAAGTTTTTGCAACCAATTTGAACAAAAATTACATGTAAATAAATTATATTTCATGAAATCAGTTCATAGAAACATACATAAAAGATATTGGACAAAACAATAATTCCCACCTTTAATAATTCCCCCTTGAATAGTTCCCCCTCAAAAAAGTTTTGACCAAAAAATTAATTCCCCAGGGGATTATTCGAGTATATACCGTACACCAAAATATATATTCATGACCTTTCTGAACTGCTTGAATGATTGAACTGTGGGAAATTTTTGTGGGAATTTTCAGGTATTGAGAGTGGGTCCAACAGGTATTGCTGTTGGGTATCGGATTTTTGTTCAGGTTCTAGATTTGGTTTCAGGTATTTGGTTTTGGTCCTAAAAATGTGTGGATAATGGGTCTCGGTTGTGTCAGGTCAGGTTGGGTCAGGTTCCAAGAATACTTAAATACATGTGACAACTGCTTGTTCCCATAACATGTTTACCATATTTCTCCATGTAAACTGCCTGTGTGTTTTACAAAATCAGGGCTATGTTGGCAACCTCTTTTAAAACTTGACTAGTAGTGCATACCTTGATAGATAGTACACAAAACCACCCCAAACTTGGAAAAAGAGGAACACATTTTAAAAAATTTTTTGTTTTTCAAATTTATTTAATTATATCCAGAAGAGCCAAATCCCACTGAACGGCCCTTGCCATGACCACAACATGTTATATCAACATTGTGACATGTGGCGTTTGAGAATCGCTCACATATGAGTTGAGCAATTCTATCTCCTTGACAAATGTGATACCACGTGTTTGAATGATTATATAATATCACTTTTATTTCACCATCATAATCAGGATCTATCACACCACCCCCAACTTCTAGACCATGAAACATTGAAAGTCCACTTCGAGATGCTAGTCGTCCATAACAACCGTCAGCTTGGGGTGGTTTTGTGTATATCCAGAAGAGCCAAATTATATCCAGAAGAGCCAAATCCCACTGAACGGCCCTTGCCATGACCACAACATGTTATATCAACATTGTGACATGTGGCGTTTGAGAATCGCTCACATATGAGTTGAGCAATTCTATCTCCTTGACAAATGTGATACCACGTGTTTGAATGATTATATAATATCACTTTTATTTCACCATCATAATCAGGATCTATCACACCACCCCCAACTTCTAGACCATGAAACATTGAAAGTCCACTTCGAGATGCTAGTCGTCCATAACAACCGTCAGGGAATTGAACTCTTAAATCAGTTTTGACAATTAATCGTTCTTTTGGCGGGATGAAATATTCCTCTGAACTGGCAATGTCATAACCGGCTGCCTTCGGTGTACATTTTTGTGGTGCTTTTGCGAGGTGACTCATTAATTCAAATTTGAACAACTCACCAGTCATCTGGAAAGATTGAATGCATTCTTTGTCCCTGCTGCTGACACAAATTACAGAAATGGATTTTACATAACAGATATGCAGTTGCACAACTGCTACTGTTAAAAGTGATGAAGTGATAGTTTTTACTGTTTAAAGGATGCACAATGTTTTATCATTTTTCTTCAATCATGTAAGCATATTCTTCACATTCTTTGATTTTTAATATTTCAACTGTTTTCGGAATAAATTTAACCAAAAGTAAATATGCATCATCCTCTAAACTGTGGTGGTCAGCTAAACGTCTACATGAGAAATTAATGGCCTCAGATTTACTATTAAACTTATTAGGTTTAATTTTTAATATTGTTTCAAAATATGATTCCCATTCATCTTTTTCTTTTTCATGATTGTAATCATCCCAGTTTATGGTTATCATACTCCCTTCATAAAGCCCTTTGTTTTCATTATGTTTTTTCACATATCGTTGTAGTTGTCGCAATATTTTTCCATGATTGGCCATAGAATTTACCTATGAAAATTGAGGCATCTTTAAGCAGGTATGACTTTCACTTCATTCATTGTTAAATGATATACAACATAAAACTTATATAGTGAATCGCAAATATCCCCGTTATCATTCGATCGTATATAGTCAAGTGCGCTTTCTTCGGAAGAAAAAAGCTTATGTATGGCATTATCCATTGCTCCATTACCACACAATTTATTGATCTTGTCTTGGTAATATCTTTCCTTTTTTTCGAGCGGTATTCCAAAACCTCTTGGAAAAAAGAACACTGATACTGCAAAAAGGTCTTTATTTTCTTCTAATATTTTTCCTCTAATTTTTTCTTGCAAATCTTTATTATCATTAATCCGATGCATTGATTGGCCCATGTCAATGTTTAGTGTATAGATTTAATGCTGCTCTCTCTGGAAGATGATATATCTGTTAAGCATTCCATAACATCATCAGAGGCATACTCATCACTGAGCCAAGTAAATACAAATATCGGATTTCGAATGTTGAGATAAATATTCAAAGCTTTTATCCAAAAGGAAATGAATGCGAGTCTTGTATTTTTGTTTTCATCTCTTTTTTCAATATGATATAACACCTTGATTTTCAATTTTTCAAATTTGTATTTGCTCACTCTCAATATGTTTGAAAGTTTATTTCTTCTGACATGTGTTCTTAATAATATATCGAGTTTGATTGAATTGGGTAAGATGCGACACACATTCCTTATTTTAGATGCCAGTCTACACATTGGTATAGAATCAGGCACTTTATTTAATTGATGTTTATTTGATCGAACACTTTTACGGTGTTTTATAAAAAGATTTTGGTAATCACTGCTGCTTATTTGACTATGAACAAAAACGTCGTCGCTCAAAGTCAGCAGTTCCACTTCTATATCTTTATACTGCACCATCTGAAATTTCACACAATATTCTATATGAATAGTTTTAATGGTCTCATGAATAATCTTACCTTGTTTTGAACAGATCAACTTTTGCTAGCCAATCAAGTTTTGATCACCTTGTTATGTTTGGCAGTTTGATAAAACTTTCAATGTGAGACAAGAATGGAAATTACTGCTCTATTTATACTGGGCCTGTTTACGTTGTAATAAATGTGCTGTTGTAATATTACAACATGAATTTCACGCTGTAAAATTAATATTACAACATTAATTTCACGCTGTAAAAATACAGTGTAATAAAATTGTTACAATGTGTACTAGATGTGATATATAATGCCTGCCTTTGTAGATAGATTCATTCACATTTGAAAAAATGGCTGAACAGAAACAATACAAACTTGTTGACAGCCCGCCATCTGAAGAGGAACTACAACAACTTAACGATTCATCGGATGAAGAAGATTTTGATGAGAACAAAGTCAGATATGAGGAGGCAGATCCTGTAACCCTTAATAAACATTATGAATACTTAAAGGACAGTATAATTGATGTAGAGGAAAATGAGCCTGGGTGGAAGGAATTGTTTAAAATAAAAGAACCTTGGTTTGAAAAAAATGGAAAGTTTTACACTAATTATTACGTGTATGATGTCGATTTTGCACCTAATTTGGAGGAACGTGTTAATGATCCGATATTATTTTTGGAATATGTATTAGCAAAATGTTTGGAAAAAGTTTATACAGATTATTTTGATGAGAAACCTAGTGAAGAAAAAAATCGTTTATTTGTTGGTATCAAGGTTATGTCAAAAAGTTTTGACAAAGGGTATATATTATCAAAAATAACTCATTTGCAAAATGTATCGGTAGCCTCAATCTTGAACAGAGTGGAAATGATATTTCAATCTGCTGGTTCAGACGAGGATAATTTACTAAATGGGTTTTCTGTTAATATTACAACTGTAGAGCGAAGAGATGTAATAGCTAAAGGTTTTGATACTATCACAAAATTTTTACCTGACATACAGAGTAGAATATTATATCATAAAAAGGCTCTTTATAACCCTCCACAAATACCATCACTACCAGACCAATGTTTACCTATATGTTTATTCATGGGAAGACAATATTTATTGTCAACAATTACCAAAAAGCGAAACTTATTCAAAAAATATCAACGCAAAAGCAGAAAGGGTAAACTTGTTACTCTTGAAAGGGAGGTTTCTAGATTTATCGAATTTGCCTGTGTATCATTCAAATATAATATACAATGCAAAGATTTGTACAAAAATGTTGCTATACTTTTAAAGGCACTAAATATGTTTCCACCTAAACATAAACATATTGTATATACTTGTAGGGTGTGGTCAATTTTAGATGGTGGAATTGAGCTTATTTTTGAAAGTACACCTAACATTAAAAAAAGTGCATGTATTGACTTATTGTATGATGATAGTGAGAGGCATATTGTGCTGATAAAATCCATAAGTACATTAGCAAATTGTTATAGGGTCACAGAATGTTGTAACAAAATAATTTTTAATAAAGATACACCATGTAGGTGTTCACAATCAAGTTGTCCACTGTGTTATGCATCAAAAATTTGTCCTATTGAAAAGGGTATTGATACTATAGTTTGTCCACAATGTAATAGATCTTTTTATAACAATAATTGTTATGATAACCATTTGGTCAACTTTTTTCCACACAAATCTAATTCTCAAGTTACAAAGATTATTGAAGATTCTACAGATGATTCTGACAATTCTCAATCTTATTTAAACACATGTGAAGTGAAAAAACTTGATTCGAACGATTCATGTAACCCTTTGACTGTATGTCAATGTGTTCAATTTTGTTTTACATGTAAAAAGAAAGTTGTCCTGGGACAAAATCATGAAAATTGTGGATTTACCAGATGCAGGGTATGTAAAGAATATGTACCCAGGGAAAAATCTTTTAGGTCACACCAATTTGAATGTTTTTTTAATAAACCTATACCTTATGAAATCAGATACCCAAATAGACCTTTTCAAATTTTGTTTTATGATACTGAAACATTTCAAAAACCGGTTGTGGATAAGAGTTTTCAAAAATGGGGTGAAGATCACAACTCGTCATCTTCTATATATCGTAAGATACACGCAACTTATGCTGTTTATTGTTTGAAAAGATGTAATCAATGTATTTTTGAGAAACATGCATGTGAGTCATGTTTATCATGTACAAGGTTTTTTTATGGTTTAGATGCAATATCACAGTTTTATTATTTTATAATGGACTACAAGAAACACAATAATTTAATGGTAATTGCACATAATCTAAGCTTTGATTTATGTGAAATTTTATCCATGTATATAAAAAAGGGGCAATTACCAAGCTTAATTCTTTCGAATGCTAGGAGAATTTTTTATATGCGTTTTAATAATAAATTAAGCTTTTTGTGCTCACTAAAATATTTTCCCATGAGTTTGGAGCAAGTAGGTAAGGCTTTCAATTGTACAAGTCGCAAGGGTAATTTTCCACATGGTATTGTTACTGAGTACAATTTGGAAACGACATATGAAGCATTACCAAGTCCAGAGTTTTATGATGTAGACAATATGAAAGCGGACAAAAGAGAAGAGTTTATGGAATGGTATGAAAAAAATAAACAGAATGAGTTTGATATAAAAAAAGAATGCTACGAATATATAAAATCAGATACTATGGTTTTAGAAGAAGCTTTTGTAAAGTTTACAAAGGAAATTTTTTCTACGTTCAATATTATTCCACATTTAAACTCAAAAAGTCTTAGTAGTTTGGCAAATTTTATTTGGAAAAGTCAGCATGTAGATACATCACAAATTGTACATATTCCACCCAATAATAGTTTCAACGTACGAGATACTCAAAGTAAATGGGCACTAAAAAGCATTTTGGCCGTTGCAAGATATTATGATAATAAATTTATTCAATATTCTAGATCTCAAGAAGGAGAGAAAACCATTCCATGTTATGACCCAGACATTGGAGAGTTTAAGAACTTCAAAATTGATTGTGTTGTGTACAAAGATGAAAACAAAACTGAAATTGACTTTTTGCGAGAATTTTGCGGATGTAGAGTACACTCATGCATTCACTGTTTTCCAGTTAGACGTTCCAAAGTTTCTCAATCTCATTTGACTCATAAAGAAAACTATGATAATACCATGAAAAGAATACACTTGATTGAAAAGCAGACAGGTTTGAAGGTTGAGGTTTGGTGGGAATGTGATATACAAAGATTAAGAAGAGATAGTTTAAAATTTGCAAAAATTTACAAATCAGCAAAGGTGAGGGAACCTTTGAATATGCGCTCAGCATACTTTGGAGGCAGAACAGAATTATTTAGCTGTTTTGCGTCAACTAATCCAAATGGAAATTTGTTTGATGACAATTTACCATTAGATTTTGACCCAAGCTATACAATTAATGCTGTCGATATATGTAGTCAATATCCAGCAACTATGAAAAAGTTTCCCATGCCTGTAAAAGCACCAAGGGTATTATCACAAGAACAGCTAGAGTTTTTAACAGGCTACAGTGGTAAATTATTACCCTTTGTTGCTGGAGTTGTACAAGTTGAAATTTTACCTCCAAAAGATTTATTATTACCATGTTTACCGGTGAAAATTGATGAGTATTCTGTATACACATTGTGTTATACATGTGCTAAAAAATACGCATCTGGTAAAAATAAATTACCCACACCAGACGGATCATACGAATGTAATTGTACGAGACAACAACGAAAAATTTTTGGAACATGGTCCGTTAATTGTTTAAATATGGCTTTAGAGAGAAGATATCAAATCATTCGAGCATATGAAGCCCTTATTTATGACAATGTTTCAGTGTGGACACCAGATTCACCCAAAGAAGGAGTGTTTAGTACATTTATTGACAAAATATTTGCTCTAAAAGTTATGTCTGCAAAACATAGTTTCAAAAATGAACACGAAAAGTTACAATTTTGTCAAAAGTTTAACGATATTGAAAAGTGTGAGTTAGATCCAAGCAGGTTCGAAGAGAACCCTGCCAGGAGTAAGGTTTGCAAACTTTTATTGAATAGCGCATATGGTCAGCTAGGTATGAATAGTCAAAAATCAAAATATATGTTTATTAAAGACACAAACAAATTTATGACGACTGTTTTTTCTCCCATGAATGAAATTGAAGAAATCTTCATTATGAATGAGAATATAGCTAGGGTAAAGTTGAAAACAGCCAACGAATTTGTTACAAATTCACCAAATTCATGCCTCATTTTAGCACTTTACATTACCAGTTATGCTAGATCTATGCTTCAAAATCTTTTGGAAGAGTTCCAATATGATCAGTTATTGTATTCGGATACCGACTCGTGCTATTATGCACATGACCAAAATGCAGCTGGTGCAAATCACAGACATCCAGAAATGAATCCGGGAATTTTAGGAGGCTTAGACAGTGATGTACCGAATGATCAGTTTGTATCAGAGTTTATAGGAATTGCTAACAAGTTTTATTCACTCACATTCAGGAAAAAGAATGATTCACATTGCGCATATACTGTATTGAAGGCAAAAGGAGTTCGTATGACAAATAATAATAAGTACTTATTGCAAAGCAATGAACTTAAAAAACAGCTCGTTTCATATTTTTCTCCTCTAATATTTGCACAACATTATATAAACACCGAAAACCTTCAGTTTAGACACACACCAAATCTTTTATCAATTACTACTGATAATGTCATTAAAAGGGTTCACTTTCAATTGAAAAAAAGATATCATTATTGGCATGGTTCAAGACCTTGGTCAATACCGTGGGGATTTTCTGGCAAAAAACCACACCATGGATGAAAAATGTTTTACAGAAAAAGATATTCAATTTGCTGATTATGGTCAGTCGTATTTAATTATAGGACCGAGTAAATGTGGTAAAAGTTCATGGTCTCTCAAGTTTATACAATATGCATTAAAGGGAATGCTAAATTTAGATAAAATTCCAGATAAGGTTTTAATATGCTCTGGAAGTAATCAAAACAATCACCCTGTTTATCAACAATTACAATCAAATTTTCCAGGTAAGGTAGAAATGTTAGAACGCAATAAAATACCAGCATTGTCATCTTTAGAAGACAGTGATTTGGCTCAGATTGTTGTTTATGATGATATGCAGTTACTGATGCCGCAGTGGTACACTAGCAGGTTAATTACAAATTCTGTCAGTCATTCAAAAAAGTTGATTGTACTTATACAATTACATGATCCATATTATAGTAGTTCTCTCCGTATATTACGTAGATGTTGCACTTATTTAGTAATATTTAGATATCCTACAGAACAAGTAGTGAATTCATTAGCTTCTAGTTGGTTTGGTAAAACTGAACAAAAGCGTAAGTTTTTACTTGCCTACAGTGATGCCGTACTTATACCTTATGGGTATTTAATAGTTTCATTTCAACACATTTCCAACCCCATTTTTCAGGCCAGAACAAACGTGTTCAACGAAAACGAAGGAGACCAAATCCTGTATGATTTATCATCAAATTCAGACACTACATCTAATTTATTAACAATTTCTGATCAAGTTAGACATCAATAATGAAGAGAGTACCCAGAGTTGCCAAGTATGCCAAAAAGTTGGAGAGAGCTGCAAACCAACAGAGTGATAAAAAACTTCGTTCCTATTTAAGACATGCGAACACGTGTGTAATATCATCCATTTTGGATATAGCTTTTAATGTTAATTATAATCGTGATATCAGAAGATTACTGAGTAAATCTGTGAATAAATCACTTGATTATTTTACTCCAGTAATAAAGTTGTTGTCAGATTGCCAATCTGCTAAAAGTGGCAGAAAAATTCTGGCAAGGCACGCATCAATATTATTAATCAAATTATTGATTAAATCTGTGGCTTCAAAGCTATTTCAAGACTCGAATGACGACTGAATAAATAAATGGACAATCAAAACCGAACCAGTGTTAAAGATTTCAAATATGTATTGAAAAAGTTTGTAGATGAACAAGTTGGTAAAGAACACTTTCAAAAACTCATAGATGACATATTGAAAAGCAAAAGTTTAACATCAGAGCAAAAATATCATTTATTGTTGGCAGCTAGAAATAAAATATCACTTATATTAAACACAAGTAATACAAATACAACAATGCAAACAGCTATGCAAAATACTAGTATACCTGAGAATATACAACAACCACCTTCACCGAATGGGGGTGGTAGTGAAGATTATGCATCACAGTCTATGAAGGAATCACCAGGTTTTGGAAATCAGATTTCATCAGACATTAAAGATAATAATATACAAGAAACACCGGTACAAGAAATACCAGGAAATAGTGAATGGAAATTAGCCGCCGCCGCTAAAAGTAGTAAGAGTAAAAAGAAAATGTACACAGCCGAAAATAGGCCAACAAAAGCCCCATCTATTGAAGAAATAAATATTACGCCAAAGGAACAAGATGTTAAGAAGAAATTATCATTCCATGATGATTCATTTCATGATGTTGATGACACCCCATCAGCCCAACGTGTTTTGGGTACACCTGTTTTACATTATGAAGAAGATGATTCTAAAAAGCTCATGGCAAAAATGAAACAATATCACAACAGGTTTAAGGACAAAGTAATCGTTGATCAAAACAATCAAATAGTGAGCCCGCAAACACGAAAAACATTAAAAGACTCGAGTTATTCAAATATAGTGAGGTATTTAGCTGAAATGGACCTAAAAGAAAAACCAGAATGGAAGATACATCCACCAGTAGGGTTTGATGCTTTTTCTAATCATATAAACAAAATAGATAGACACACCAGGCGAACACATAAAGACAAATTACAGAAACTGATTGGCAAGGGTAGAAAAGGGAAAAATCGGAAACAACATCATAATAAAATCAGTTCGATTAATTGGCTCCAGAATACTTGGTAATGGCGGCGACTAGTAAAAAGAAAGAAGCAATACTCAAGTACTTGTGGTATGGAAAATACAAAAAAGGTAAACTGACAGCAAAAAAAATAACGCAGGGATTGTTTGCAACTGCAAGAGTTCTTTACAATGAAGCGTACAAATATGATACAAAGATAACACACAAATTTGTTACTGAATGGTTGAAAAAACAAGCTGGATATGTTTTAACAAAACAAACTAAAAGGTTTAAACGAAACACACGACCGGTCATTAGTACAGGTATTTACGACTGTCTAAGTATTGATTTGGCGTTTTTAGGACCACCCAAAACAAACTATGGTAATACAGCTGTATTGTTAGCTGTTGATACATTCTCTGATATGATACATTTTAGAATTTGCAAAACAAAAGCGGCTTCTCATGTCACTAAAAAGTTTGAAGAAATATTACGCGAAATAGAGGCCAGAGGGGGAAGTGTTGAAACAGTATTTTGTGATTTTGCTGCCGAATTTTTGAGTAAGGAGTTTACAGAGTTTTTATCAAATGAAAAAATAACGTTAACTCCGTTAGCTAGTTATCAAAAGAACTCTCCTGTTGAGAAGATTATTTCAACTATTCGACTTAAACTAACCAGATTTTATGCAACCACAAAACATAGAAGATATTATTTTGCCTTACGCTTTATTATTGATGCTATAAATAGGACGCCGCGCAAATATTTAGGTAATAAAGCGCCTATTCAGTTGAATATTTTACACGATCGTGAAATATTTAAAAAGAGATTCCGACCAAAACTAGAGAGAGGTTCACTTAAAAATTTATCAAAGAAACCAAAAACCAAGTTTTCCATCAATGATCCTGTAAGGGTACGCATTCACAAAACCTTTGCCAAATCTACTGATCAAAAGTTCTCTTCAAATATTTATTATATTGCAAAAATTAAGAATAACTTTTGGCCTTATACATATTACATTTCCAAAGAGAAAAACGCACAAGATTCAGAAATTTTACCAAAAGTGTATTACGCAGAGGACTTGATTAACATTGAGGAAAATGCTAAAAATGGGTGAATCAATTGAAGCCAACTCTTCAAAAATGGAACCTCTTTTGCTTTCAGCACCGCCTATGCATTCAAGTGGAAAAATTAAAAAAAACAAACTGATTTTTCAAATCGGTATGTCAGTGATTCAATTATTGACTGTAATTATTATTTTGGTATATATCACTACACGTTTACCACCAAACGTCATTGCTGAAAAATCTCCCGATATATTAAGGGCTTTTTTGCGAATTTTTGACAAAAGTGCAGCTCAAGAACACGTATATGATTTAATTTTTGCCAATCATAAAAATTTTAGTCTATAATGGAACCAAAATCAAACGAATATCATATTGACTTAATTTTGGAACCCAATGATAATTTGGCATCAAATATGACCTATGACTTTCCCAGTAATATACAATTCAATTTATCTCAACACTGGGAAATATGTATGACCTCATTATCATTTACACATTTAGACAGATCAGAAAGTGTGTTGGAATATGGTATCCCTGCCAAATATTACATGGTGTTTGATTTCAATAATAAATTTCATTACGCTGAATTAGACTTTTCAAATTTTATGGTTAATGGGAAATTTCACAAAATACCAAATGCTGAAGAAGTAATTAATTGTATAAGAGAGGCATTCTATAAAGCAGAAGCATGCAAAAGTTTACAAGATTTGAAAGAAAAAAATGCAGAATGGGATTCAATTTTTAATTCCTTAGAAGCATACCAAAAACCAGGAACTGTATTTTATGTTCCACATCCCGCAGAAGGCGGTAGAAAACGTAGACATGTACCGTTTGAAGAATTCAAGGAAACTGATTATGGCTTAACTAAGGTAGAAAATTCTATGCATCTGTTGAAGCATGATAAATTGATACCATTATCCGAAATTGAACCAGAAATAACTCCTGAAATAAATTTTGAAAGACGTGGAAATGTTTTTGTTGTAAAAACTAATGTTTTAATGATTATGTTATCAGAATCTATGAGAAATTTGTTATCAGTAAATAACCATTTACTAAGTAATGGAACATTCATTTATCCATGTTGCGGATTTTTTCGTGGAAATGAAATGGTATATATAGCGGAAGTTTCATCACTTCGAAAAACTTTATTTGGTTGTAATAAAGTTTCATTGGGAAATTTTTTTCTGGACAATACAAAAATTGTTCAAAACGTTGATTATTGGCCAAAAGTGCAAAAGTTTCATCCATTCGATTCTGTATTTACAAATAGCTTAACCTTTTCATTTTTCTATGAAAACGGTAATTTTGTTAAATTATTACCTGATACGAGAATTTTCCTGTCTTTAACTTTAAGAAAGCGCCCAATGTTGCAATAATAATCATGGATCACCCAGAATCTGAACATGAATGTGCTAAAATCCACAAGTTTAATTACGGGGTATATAAAACACCTGATGCGTCATTTTATGAAAAAAACATAATGAAAAAAGCCAATTTTACTGGGTTAGTAGGATTGGGACCACCCGATATAGTTTCAACCAGATCACTTTCTGAACCACTTGTCACAAGTGAAAATCAAATACCTCTCAAGTCAAGTGGAGAAAAAAAGAAAAAAAGACGTAAAAAGACAATCGGCAAAGGTAAGAGGCAATCAAAAGGAAAGGGTAGACGTCGGCGAAAGCGAGGGCGAAAATCACTACCGCCATGGTTGAAAAAGTTTGGAAAAGGTAAAAAAAGAACTGGTAAGGGACGCAAAAAGCGATTTAAAAAGAAGAAGTACCCCGTATCGATTCCAGTTTTCCCACGGTAATTTTATTATCCTATATAAGTGAAACTGACCAGTTACCATTTCATTCAATAATTCACTTTTAAAATATGGCCGCTTCAACAGCGAATATAGACGGAACCACATTTTTTGCACCGGAAACTGCTTTGAAGCAAAAACCCGACCCTAATTCAACTTTTGTAACATCTGACGAGGTTGAATATTGGTCAGCACCAGTTGTTGACACAACTTTTGTTCAATCTCAACTTTTTGAGGTTCCTTTAACGATTTTACACACAGATTACAATTCATCATGGACTTGGAATATTGACACGTCACAGTATTACATTGACTTGTCAAATATTTATGTTCGCATGCAATTCAAAGTAGTTAAGGCTGATGGCACTCCCATACCAACTAACGTTACTGTAGGTGAGGGTGCTACAGCAACATCAAATTTTATAACAGACAAAGTAGCCTTGATACCAGGTTTTGGGTCAACCTTTTGGCGTTCTGTTAAACTATTTAGTCGTGACAATTTATTGTTGGACATAACAGACACGTTTGGGTATATGTCCTTAATGAAAAATAAATTATTGACAAACATGGAAGACGTTTATAAGGAAAAAGAAATTGCTGGATTTTTTAATGAAGAGTACACTACTAAAATACGACAGGACAATAATGAAAACTTTAAAAAGAGAGCACGTCAAATAAGTGGTAGCAAGGAACATGTTACTTATTCAAAATTGGCTTTAGATATGTTTTCAACCAAACCCAAATGGCCAGCAGGATATCCACTAACCATAGAATTAGTAAGACACAGTGATAAATTTTGTATAGAATGCTTTGATGCACTTATAGCCCAACAAGCTAAAGATTACAAAATTAAGGTAATGAAAATACAATTGTTTGCTTTACATCTTCAACCTAGTGCGCAATGTGCCATTGCCGTGGAAAGAACAGCGATAAAAAGACCATTAAAACTTCATTTTCTAAACACCCGTGTAATTAGAGTCAACGTTCCAGGCAACCTAAAACAAACATCTCAGCAAGCTATTTATGCTGGCAAGTTACCAAGTTTTTGCCTAGTTCAAATGATAAGTGGAGATCGATACCTATCTCAAGATGTAACAAAAGCAAAGTTTTGCTTCCAACCGCACAACATTGAACGAGCTGCTTTGTTGTTCGGTGCAGCTAGATATCCAATGGTGCCTTATTATTTTGATAAAGATGTAGCCAACTCTGCTGAACTGGGTTACCCATTGGCTTTCACAGAGTTGTATAGATGTTTGAGAAAAAATTTTAATGTGAAAAATTGTCTTTCATATGATGAGTTTAAGGAAAATATGTTTGCTCTAGCTTTTGATCCAGTTGTATGTCCAGTAAGTGCGGAAAAAACTGATTTAATGTCTGTTGGTTCATTAGGCATAGATTTTTCTTTTCACAATCCTATTCCACCTGATGGGTTGATTATATTAGTGTATTGTTTTTCGATTGCGTCACTACATTTACACCCCGATAGAACAATTTTGTCAAATGCTAATTACTAACACTCTGTTGCAAATTGGTCAGGTGCTTGGTTTTTGGAAAGGGAATCTGGTTATTTGCTTAGTGCTGCGCGCGATTGGTGTGGAAAGGGAGGAATGGATGTGACAGATATAAAGGCTATTATTAGAGCTGATGAAACCTTGAGGAAAAACAATGTCCAATGCATAAATCTGAGTGATAGTAATCTAAATGACGAAATTACTGCGGGAAAATTGGCCGTGTGTTTTTTACAGTATCCTGATTTGACCTGGGGTCACTTCATATCAATATGTAGGATAACACATAATCATGTATTTATATTTGATTCATTGGGCAGAGAAAACTTGTCACAGAGGGTGATCAGTGATATAAAAACACAGTTTGATAACAATTGTGTTTTTACTTTTAATCGTATTGTGATACAAAAGAAAGCTGCTGACACATGTGGCTTGTATGCTCTCATTTTTGTAAAGTTGATGTGTTTAGCAGCAAAACACATTGCAAATAGTGATGTCATTTTGCAAGCTCTAACATTAATTTGTAAAAATAATGTCAAACTTTTATTTTTCACTTTATTTGAAAAATCGGCGACAACAGTTATGTTGTCAAAAGGTGCAAGAAGCATTATATTTAAATAAATGATCACTCAATCACTTTGCTTAAATCCATTCGCTGTAACCACTGCTTTTCTCATCACTAACTGCTCCTTCGATGCGGCGACAATTTTCGTCCTCTGCCATTTTGAATGGTTTATCCCAAGGCAAGTACATGTTGTCTTTCACTTGTGGTTTCATCCTATTGATGTCAGGCGCCGTAAAGCAATTGGCCAAAGTTGGTTCCATCGGCAAGCAGAAGCTTTTATAAGCCACCCAATCTTTGAAACTCTTGGCACCCATGAATGAGTCTGGACAATTGGGAATATCCCACGAACTTCCAGACACTGGTGCCTCATTGGCATAACCAGTGTATCGATAATCATCAGGTTCCAGATTATCTCCTGTGAGTTAATCGCCTTTCTTCATATCATCTTCACACCAAACTAATTGTACTAACTTACCCGATGGGATGGGGTTTTTGCCGCTGGCAAAATCCATGCGAGTGAGAAAATCATGAAATTCTCTTTCACCATTGTTCTGGCAAAAACTGCCACGCATTGGAGCATTTGGAGGTAGTTCAACCATTTCAGGAATCATAAATTTTTCCAGCACTATATTAGCCACATGCATTCCTCGGTAAACAAAAAAGGGTTTCACCGACAGGTTGATCAGCAGAATGCCACTGTTTCCACTACTGTCAATCAAATCTGCACAAAATGTTCAGTTTAGGAACACAAGTTGCGATTTTCACTCTACAACTTACCATTTATGGACACGATGCCATAAAACAAAGCCAGACATAGTTGATTAGCCACTCTCAAGTACACGCCAGTAGGAGTGCGGAATCGCACATCCAACATCACGTAACACCTTGCTCCAGGAGGAATGTGATACTCGTATGCAGAGTATACACGGAATCCAACATCATCATAACGGTATGATGGGCTAAATGCATTTGGTGTGATCTTTTGAAATGCAATTGGTTTAGGTCTTTCACCAAAAAATATAGCAGGATGAGGAACCTGCTCTGGTTTTTGATTCATGGTTGTCTGACAAATGACAACATGACAAAACTGCCTTTAAATATACGTTGGTTATTACACAGCAACATGACTTTACACAAAATTATATTACAGCATTACCATGTTGTAAAAATTACAACAGTACAAGTAGAACACCATGTAGTGATTACACAGCAACATGACTTTACACAAAATTACAGTTTCTTATACAGCAACATGACTTTACACAAAATTACAGCATTGCCATGTTGTAAAAATTACAACAGTTTGCGTTGTAAAGTAATTTCCCAACTAGGTATAAATAGGCAGATTTTTTGGTGATGGAACTCACTCATGAGCATTTAGCAAACAGCAAACAAATCATTTGCACATTCAATTGATTGCATCAATATGGCATCATATACAGCAGCAAAAATTGCGTCAGCAGCACACAAGGCAGCTGGGGCAGCTTTCAACGAGTCTCCTGGAGGAGGGAAGAAACAAGATGGTGTTCCTGAAGATGCTGACAGCCAAAATGGACTATTTCTTGAGGATGAAGTAGACGAGAGGCAAGAAAGTTTGATTGAAAAACAAAAAAATCAAGAGGGTGGGTTTGGTGGTGTATATGGTCGTGAACGGAAAGAAATTGTTTATAAAAGAAGAAAAATGTCGTACCCTCTGAGCACAATGTTCAGCTATAAAATATTACAGTTTGCCCTTTGTAGGATTTGTGAAACACGCACCAAATTTTTACCATCAAAGTTGTATTCTGATGACTCGGTCGAATTGCAGGTGCCAGTTCCACAAAATGACAAGTGAAATGGCAAAAGTAAAAGCACCAAGTGAAACGGCATAAACGTTTTTTTAATCTGCCAATCACTTGTCATTTTACTTTGGTGTTTTTACTTTTTCCATTTCACTTGTTGTTTTGTGGAACTGGCCTCAGGTCCGGTTATGCAGAAATTGCAGAATACGCCATGAAAAAATGGTAAATACAATCCGACACAGACCAACCACAGGACAAGGAGAAGTGGGACAGGAAGGCCTCAATTCAGAATTGCCGATCGACAACACAGGGGTGCGCCCAACCCCCACAATCCCTGATTTCACCCATCAACAACAACAACAACAACAACCTCAACACAATTTCAACCAAGGGCCCCCAGGACCAAAATATATCAAAAGATATTAATCTTCTGGAAAAAGTCAAAAAAATAAATAATATTATGGATGAAGAAAATGAAATGGATATTGATAAAGATGCAGAGAATGAAAAATCAAATGAGTTGAATAACATAAAGAGTACGTCAACCACAAACTTGTTGCAACCTTGGGGTATAATTTATCAGTGGGAAGGTGAAGATGCAGCAGCTCTTGAACACACTTGTATAATAGAACCACGTCAATGCAAACATCAGTGCTGTCACTGCTGTGGTGGTGTAAATGGTGGGAAATACAATGATAACGATATTAGCGTTGCCGCGCCAGGCCGCTATGGAAACATTGTTGTAAACATTAATAATTATCGCAAACAGTGATTCCCAATTTTTTCAGAATGCTTCCCAAAATTCTGGTTCAACAGAAAAGGCTCCATTTTTACTCTATGTAATCCAAGAGATTTTAATCTTCGTGCTGACACCACACCCATACAATTGGACTGTGTGAAACGTTTTTTATATCTTGTTGTCAATGACTTTCTAAATATACGCGAAATGACATTACAAAATCTAATGGATATGAACATGGCAACCCACATTGAATGCTTCCAAGCTTTGCGGCACAAGCGCTGCCCTTATTCTGGTCGTCCTGGTTTTCTTTTGGCTCAAAGATTTCTACACCTCCAACATGCACTTCGTCCATTTCAAAATGCTTACTTGATGGGTGCTACATCACCGGAACAGCTAGAGGCCATCATCACATCATGGCCTGCATCAGAATCAAATCTAAACATAGCCAGAAACTACATTGCTGATAAATTTGCGGCGCTAGGTGCCAATGACATTCCCAATGGGATTTATCACGACTGGCCACTACACCAGTATGGCCCCTGTGATGGTAGAACTGCACTTGTTAAATCTTGGCAATTGGCCGGATATGTATGTCACCCACTATTTGACATGCAATTGCCACATTGTCGCGCCAAAGACCTTGAAGATGCACAGACAATGAACTGTTTTGGGGATTGTCTTTGGCACAGAGCTAGTATGTTTATGGGCGGGTGGGGATTCAAAGAGGTAGTATTTATGAAGAAAAAATGTTGTTTTTTGAACAAAAAACAACATTTTTTTAAAGTTTTTCTTTTTGGTAAAAAATGTAAAAAAACGGCCGCCTCTTATTTTTTACTCTTATTTTTCTTAACCTATTTTTCTTAAAAAAAACCCTATTTTTTACTCTCTTAAAAAAACCTATTTTTTACCAGCTTATTTTTACTGTCAATGACAGTAAAAATAAGCCAACAAAACACCCACATTGCAGTGAGTCGCGCGGAGGTGATTGCAGCCAACAAGAACAAGGAACAACAAATCAAAGATTTCTGTGACCATTGACGACCTGCCTGGTGTGATTTTTGGTGATTTCACAGGACATCAATGCATGTTTTGTTTTCCGTGCATTCTATACCCCTACACTTTTCCATTTCTGTAAAAAGTTTGCTGCGCATTGATACCCCATCTCCACAGCATCATTTTAACCTCCTTTCATATTATGACACTGGTTGACACACAAATAAACAAAAAAAATCACCTCTTTAGAGACAGTCAAAACAGTAGCACCATAGTACAGTGAGCTAATAATGTAATAAGCAAATATGCTAGAGCTCAATGTGCTATGGTAGCTAAAACAAAATGCACTGGGAATGATGAACCAACACTTTTGCTGCTGCAAAAAATTCACATGTTTTTTTCAATTTGCAAAAGTGATGGTTAAAAAGTGCACGCACGCATGCAGTGCACCAAAAAAAAGCCAACAGCAAAAGACACACGCACACACGCACATACAAAATGATTGTAGCACAAATTCAGTTGACATTCAGTGTGTGTGTGTGCGTGTGTGGCACCAAAAATTTTTTTCACAATCAAACGCGCCAAACTCCTCTGCCAAACGCCAAACTAGACCAGACTGCCCATCTAGAGCTCCACTGCGTGAATGGGGATGGTTTGAATATCGAACCTTAATCTTCTGTATACTATACAAACCTGACTCAAAGTCTCCGGCATCTACAGCGCCGCCGCCAGTCTGATAATAACGGGGCCTAGAAGCACTGCCCACCGGACGCTGCCTCGGTGTGCTAGCCACATATGCGGGACGGCTAATGCTCTTAGATGCCTGACCCGAACGCTGCATAGTCTGACTGTCAGTGCTGAGGGCGGCGGGGCTAGTAAGCTGGGACAATCCCAAACCCTACCCTATTTTACAGCATACTCACATGTTGACTAAACTCTGACTGTCAACTCTGACTATAAAAAACATTACAAGTGTCAGTCAACATGTGAGTATGCTGTAAAATAGGGTAGGGTTTGGGATTGGCACCGGGTCCTGGGATCTGTGGGCTGTGCGGGCGGAACCAGAACCAGTGATGTCGAACAAATCCTCTGTAGGGATCAAGTTAAAAGTTTTTTTCACTGAAAATAAGGACGAAAAACCAACCCTGCAATGTTTCCACGGCACCACAAACACTCCGCTGACCCTTCGCCAAATCTTGGATACACTTGCGCAACTCAACAAGTTCATTTTGGAAAGATGTAGATGATGCCAAGGTGTCGCTAGTGCCAGCTGCGCTAATTTTACACGCACACCTATTTGAGTAAATGGAAATGAGTGTTTATTCAACACCACATTTACCGTATACGTTCAAAAAGGTACGCGTATAAAATTGACGCACCAGCCAACGGTGACGGAAAACTAATCAGCTCCATGGCACCAGAGCTGGAACTGGCACCGCCCCTCTGATGCACTGGTGGTCTGCTGGGCAAATTGGGCCGCACGGTGACTCCCTGTAGCACATCTGTGCGCACTTCGCGCCGACTGGATGGCCCAGGTCCGCAGCACAAACTTCTCCTGTTGCGCATGCGCTGTAAGAGTTTGAGTGCAGTAAAAAATGATAAGTGCAGTGCATCATAATACAATATACTCACAAGGACGATCATCCGGAAAAAGCATATGATGCCAATAGCAATAAGGTTGCTACCGGTCTGATAGCCCGCTTCCGTAGTCCTGTATAACCTGGAGACAGTCCCAAACCCTGTAAAGTGTAAGTATCATAGGTAAGTCAAGTGTAAGTATCATAGGTAATCCAAAAACTTTCATTATGACAAACAGGACATAACGTATGACACTTACACTTTACAGGGTTCGGGATTGTCACCAGTCGGTGAGGTAGTCTGCAATTGTTCTCACAATGGACAAGATCATATCGAGTTTCATATTGATCTCACGCAGGGATCGATCAATGTTCTGGAGCTGTGTGGGGGGAAAGAAGTTTGAGTTGTGTAAGAAAGCTGCTGACTATGGTTGGTTCAATCAGTATAAATGACAGCAAAATAATGTTGAATAACAGTGAAATTTGATTTTTTTGCCAACCATAGCCATGTTTTCAATACTACAAAAAAACTATTTCATTTGGTATACCTGTTGAAATACCTTCTCATTCGAATCACCAGTAACCATTGTGGATAAACCATCACCAAACATGTATGTTGCACTTTTCCTGCCTACCACTGATCCAAAATGCACAGAATCAGTGGACGCAGTGGGTGCGCTGACAGGTAGAGCTGTAGTGGATGATGAAATAGCATTAGTGAATAAGTCCATCACCACTGTAGATGTGACAGGGGGTGCAGAGCTAAAACACAGCAACTTTGTATAACCAATGTGTTATTCATTGTCAGAATTAACCAGAAGAACGCAGATCAACTCACACTTTTGTGGATGTTAAGTGCAAGATTGGTGCAAAGTCTCGGCATACTTTCTGAAAATAGCCTTTGTTATCGATCACCACGCGTGCAACTTCATGCAAACCACACTTGGTTTTCACACAGGGAACAGTTGGCGTTGTGTGAAACTCAGAAGTGGTAGGGCTGGAGACCGGTGTTGAAGTAGGTGTGGAGAAAAACGGGTTAGGTACTGGAGTTGTTCCATTGGGTGGCGAAGGTGATATCTAAAAATAGATAGCTGAACTTTTATGAACGAGGGTTGGGGATATTCAAAAAAAACACACCCAAATTATCTGTGGTGTGCACCGCTGTGGTTCAGCGCATGGTTGCTGGGTTGCGCAGGGGCACTTTCTTGCACAAGATTTACAATCACATTGGGCCGATTTAACAATGCACCAAGCTTCACCACCCTCTGGTGACCTAAACATCCAAACAGGTTTGTTGATCGGTGTTGTGACAGTGCTGGTGCCCACAGTTACTGACGTGGTTGCCATAGTGGTAGTTAATAAAGT
>OZ038453.1:18869205-18886261 GCA_964036195.1 Sphaerolaimus hirsutus | reverse complement strand
GCGCAGGAGATGTAGAACGCGTTTGGCTGGTGGTTTTGCCCCGCTTTATGAAGACAATTGAGCCCACAGAATTGGACATCTCTGGCGCTAATATTCAGGCGTAGGTTTCTTTTTGCAGGGTTCACTTTTGTTTGGGGGGGTCTTATTTCAGGGTTTAATTTTACATAGATTGGGTTCTGGGTGTTGTCAGTTTTTTTCTCTGGTTCTCGTTTTTACTATTTTTATGAATTATGAAAAAAAGAAGTGTGGTATACTTAGTATGGCTGCCGAGAACCCTCTAACTTTTGTAGACGCCTGCAAAATATTAAAGAACAATCGGTGATTTTGGTTTGTAAAATCTGGGCTTGAAAGTTCTAACACTAACGAAGTTTTACTCTGCCGCATATGAAAAGTTTCATTTTGTACACTTTCGTTCATTTCCAGCGATCCGATGGCGATTACGTTGCCAGAACGGAAGAAACGGCCATCTCCAATCTGCAACAGTTTCGAAGATGTTCGTTTTTGTCTTTTTTAATAAGTTTTATCGAAATGTCGAATACCGTATTTCCTCGAAATACCCCCGGGGGGTTTATTTTTTCAGAGTGAGAATTTTGAGGTGGGGTATTTCGAGGGGGGGGTTTATTATTTCGCCAGAAATTTTTTGAAAACCAAGTACTAAATTGTCGTCTGAAACGTACGCAGACGTCGAAAATGCAACAAAAATCGCCATGTATAAGACTCTAAAGACTTGTATAAGTGTGTAGACGTATAATCACTGTTCTCACATAACAGAGTCATCGTTTTTAACGTGTGTTTTGCATTACCCAGATGACAAACCGCAGCCTTTGTCATTTACGTTCTCTATACACTAAATTTGGGGGGGGGGTTATAAGTTCATAGTGTTCATTTTGAGGGGGGTATTTCGAGGAAATACGGTAGTCTAAAATTCCGAATCCGAAGAACAAAATGCAATTAGCTAAAAATCGATTTTTTGGATTTATCGATATTTAGAATTATCGATATTATGCTCAATTGCTTTTCTTCTTTGCAGTCGCTCACGCAGCTGGAGCGTGCCGAACGTCTAATGACCATGACCGCGTCTCAGATAGAATCTGCCTGTCAGTTTTTAAATTTTTTTCATCGGATGTGATTTTTTGACGAAACAAGTGCATTATCGCATTTTCTTGGTGATTTCGCCGGGAATCGCTGTGATTTCTCCAATTTTGGAGGAGAAAGCAGAAAAGTAATATTTTCACTCGATTTCGCAAATTTCGATTGTTTTTGTGGGATGTTTCAAAGCGCTAATTTCAATGTCCACTACAGCAACAATGTACCTGCTTCATTCAAGTGGCGCTTTTCGATAACAATAGGATATTTTGAATAATCTTATTTTATTAAAAACAACTTTTATTTGAAAACATTGATGTTACGCCTAAGGACGTAGCCAGGGGGGGGGGGGCGGGGAGGGCGGCCGCCCCCCCTTCCGTTTGCGCGAACCCTCGAAATAGCAATGTTGTCAGCCGATGTACGTAAACTTCAGCATAGTTGTTCAAACGTATTTACGTTTACTCGAAAAATACGCGTAAACGCGTACTGCGTAAATACGTTTACGTTTCCTCCCGAAAAAAAATACCGGTACACACTTACTCGTGTACTTTTTGAAAGTACGCGAGTACGGAAAATGTTGTGTCATTTTCGGTTCATACTCGGAAAACGTATTGTCAATGTCATTTTTCAGACAGAAAGTGACAAAAATCGAGTAAGAAATTACTAAGAAATACTTATCAGGAGAGAAAACACATTTTTGATGTATTCCAACGTGAACATGGAAAAAGATACTGATTTTTACGTTATTTTTGTGAGAGTCAATACCCACTTTAGTTTTTTCCTAGAAAATTTTTACGTTTCCTCTAAAAAAGTATTTTACGCACATTTTACGCTGTGTAAAAGTATTTTTAAAAAACTTTTCGTTTTCTGAACTGAGCTGTGAGTAAAAAATGAAACTTTACGTTTACGTTTACTTTGAGAAAACAATACTTTTAACAACTCTGAACTCCAGTGCCATGACACTCTGCACGCACAATTATTTATGTCTCACGTGTGCCAATAATCAATAAAATTTTTTAAATACGGAGAAAAATTTTTTTGTGAATACTATAAAAATTAAACATTATATTAAACAGCCATTATTTTTTTCATTTTTTTAATGAAATTTTCCCAGCGTGAGCCACGCGTGCAAAGTGCAATGTCACTGGAGTATACCTACATAAATGTTTCAATATTTTCACAGTGAAATATTCATGAATTTCGGAAGACACTGATCAAGTTTGTATTTTCGTGTTGTTGCATTCTTTCCGCCAAATGATATTTATTTAGTTTTTATATGTGAATATTTATTGATTTAAATAGTGGTGATAGGAATAATACGGATAGAAGGGCCGCATTACTTGCATTTGAAGAGACATTTAAAGGTAGCTTAGATTCATTTTTTTATTTGATAGCACTTTGGTGAAATTTTCTGTCTTTCTGAAATTTCCTGTTTTTGCACTCATTTCATCACCATGAGAATTTTCAGAAGCGATGTCCCAAAAGAAAAGATCGAGCAAATCAAACTATAGTCCACAGAATGTTTCATACGAATTATTTTTTTGATGGAATGTTTTCTCATAATATTAAATTCTTGATTTGATGCAGTGCAGGGGTAGCTTGAATTTTGACCCTCCGAGTGGTTGGATAGATAGCAAATTGCTCCTCCGGAGGGATAGATAGCTGAAAAATTTTCTGGGGGGGGGTTGTGGTGGTTCGATATATAGGCTTTTTCGGGGCATAGAAGGAAGAAAAGGGAGAAAAATCGCTAAAAGTAGGTGTAAAATAGCTCAAAATGGGTATACGAGAGCATATAGTACTTAAAATAGCTGAAAATAGGCAGTTAGACGCATGAACAAGTGATTTTGGAGGTGAAAATCTATATATATAGGTATGAAAAAAGCGATTTTGAGCGAAAATTGGGGTATAGTTTCTGAAAAATCGCTCCAGATAGGTAGATAGCTGAGCAATTTGGGGGGGGGGGTTTAGGGGGTAGTAGTGTTAGATCCTTGATATGTGATAAAGCTTTAGTCTGTCTTTTCCGGATTATGTATGGTAAATACTTCACTACTAGTGATACACGACAGAGTTACGACAACCCAATAAACGTGATCTACCAACTCTTCGCGTTTACAACTGGTGGACGAGCTGGGGATCGAACCCAGGACTTCTCGCATGCAAAGCGTCCTGCACGTGCAAGTTATACAGCCATATAAATTATGTCAATTTTTCTTTTATCCCGCGAAACACTCCTCCAGAGGTTATTTTGCACGATGACGGGCGGGTTGAAAGGCCGGACCACCACCAAATTCTGGTCAAATAGTTGTTCTAATTTTGGTGTTGTATTTAATTATATTATGGAAGATTAATTTTAAAAAATTATACTCAGGCGTTTTATGAGTGCGATGACAAGAAGCTGCGCGAATTTTGTGAAGATCATGGGCACCCGCGTTTTATTCCCGGCGCTCTGCATCTATCCATGTGCGAGTGCTCCGGGTGCGAGGCTATTTTGTGCCCGAAAATTTACAATTTCATAAAGAACATGCATTTTGGCAGTGTGGGACTGTTTCCTGAAGATGGCCAGGGCGACGGCGCGCTCGTAAGTAGTTTTTTTAGGGTTTTTGTGTCTTTTTAGAGGTGCCTTCAGAGTTTGTGCAGGCCACTTCGCTGATTTATAGCTGTCCCTGACCCGCGATTCCATGCCGGGCTCGCTGGGCGGAAGGCGGGACATTATCAGCTCTATTTTTGAGGGATTGCATGCGCGCCGGGCTCAAAACATGCATTTTGAGATTGGCAATGTGAAATTGTACGGCGTGAAAGTATTTGGCGACCCGTTAGTGTTTTTTAAGCTATTCGTCTTTTCTTCGCTATGTTATAATCTTGTAAATGATAGAAATTTGCATTCAAAATAAGCAGTAAAATTGATAGAATGCAGTGTGTAAACGTTGTACGTGTTAATTTGATAATGATATTTTCTTTTTAAGGTCCCGCGCCCGCGGTTGCACTCAACCGCCGCTCACGAAATCGGCGTACGCTGAAATGCAATTGCTCTGCCTCGATCGCAACGTGGACGGCATGAGCAAAATGTGCATTGACTACGAAGTCATGCAACATATGCATGTGCCTGGTTGATTTGAGCGAGTTATGCAGGAAAATGGACGTAGCGTCGCCGGGGGGCACGCGGAAGATGTTCCCATTCCGGTAAATTTTCTGGATGCTCTATTTTTTTTTTTTGACAGATTTTTGCTAAAAAGAAGACTTTTTTGAATTACTTTGCATTTTATACATTTATAAATTTATAAATGTTTTGCAATATGAGTGGCCCCTGTGTATACTGATTTTCGATGTTTTTCGTTTCAGACTCGGCTGCGCGGCATGACCCTAATGCCGTATATATCCGAGACGGAAAATCATCCGGGCTGGGCTACTACTCCGGAACGCATCCTGTCAAATGTCCCCGAAAGTGAGTTCTTTAGTTAGATGGATCAAAATTTTCAGATTTGTCGAAACGTCAATTTATCCACTTATGAAATGTATATTTTCACAAATTTACTAAATTTACAGATTTTCCGTATCGCGGTGCGGTCCAGCAAGTATATATGAAGGGTGTGCTTCTAAAAGTACCGATCTACAAAAAATCGATTTTGAGATAATCGCGATGGAAAGTTTGGAGCATGCAATACCCATACATGGGTATTGGGTATGGGAATTTTGGGTATGGGTATTTCGGCCATATTGTTGGGTATCCACATGCATGGGTATAATCATTGATTACACACATAACACTAGCTATATAAAATTTAGGAAATTGTATTTTTGTAGTACAGTACATTTTAAAGGAACAAATTGGTAATAGCGTGTAGATCGGTATTTTTTAAAGCACAAAATCAGAAAGCTGTAGATCGGTACTTTTACCCATAATAAAAAAGCACAAAATGAGTTTTTGCGCAACCGGATGCCGATCTGACATCGGTACTTTTAGAAGCACAAAAAATAATGTGCAGATCGGTACATTTAAAAGAACAGTTTTGAAAAAAGTGTGTAGATCGGTACTTTTAAAGACACAAAAGCTGAAAAAGCTTGTAGATCGGTACTTTTAAAATTTCAAAAACTGTATTTTGTGATTTTTTTGCTTTTTTCGACCCCCCATATCTCCAAATTGAATTTCGCACCCCCCACATATTATATATATTTTTGAAGCGCATTTTTATGGGGACCCCAAAAATGGTCCTAACTCAAATTTGAAAAATTTGTAGATCGGTACTTTTAGAAGCACACCCTTCATATGCACAGTGACTTTCTGAGCAGTAGTGAGGCGGGGCCGTCCCAATAGTTTGGATGATTTTTGAGAGGAAATTAGCGGGTTGGTTAGTTTAGTTATGTTATGTGTGTGGTGTTTGGATGGAAAATTTTATTTTGTGGCAATTTTCGCTTTCTTATCTCGTTGCGTCGCATTTTTTCCTTCAGTTTTATGGACTGGTAAATGGTTAAGGATTATTCTAGAGTTTCTGTAGGTAGTCTGAAAAGGGTTTCTACCCTCGCTGTAGTGTATGTACCCGTTTTATTTTCATCGACTTGGTGTAAAGTTGCTAAATTATTTTTGATTGAGAGAATTTCAAATGGTCCTTTATATAGAGGGTCCAGTTTATTTCGCATCAGGGATTTTTCTAAAACTATATCTCCGGCTTTCAAATTATCTGAAATATTAACTTTTCTGGTGGAATTGAACCACGAGTTATATTTTTCTTTTGCTATTCTTGTTAGCAATTGCGCTTTACGCCAAGTCTGTTGTGGATTTTCCGTATCTAGGACCGTAGGTGTGAGATGATTAAAGCGAGGTAGTCGATGGAACATAAGTAAAAACGGCCGTTTTTTTGTTAGTACTTGTGTTTTCATATTCATTTCCAAAGTGGCAATGGAAGCGTATGCTGGCCAATCCGTTGATTTATTTTCAGCTAGAATTATGCGTAAAATTGTGCAAAGCGATCTAATTGCGCGTTCCACAAGGCCATTAGTTTGTGGGTGATATGTCTGCCCAGTTATATGTTTGACTGACCAGGATCTCAAAAAAATTTGAAATTTATTTGACAGAAATTCCGGTGCATTGTCTGTAATAATCTGCACAGGGGCTCCAAAAATGGCAAATACATGTTTAATTAAACCATTTTTGATAGTTTCAGTTGTTCGGTTTCTCAAGGGCACTGTAATCGAATATCTAGTCAATGCATCGACAATCACCAGCAAGTATTTATATCCTTTGAATTTTGGTAATTCTGTTAAGTCTATGTGGATAGTATAAAAGGGTATTTCTGGTGTTGGGGTATTTCCCAGAGCTGCTTTTCCATGGACATGTGGTTTCATCAGGTGACATTTTGAACATTTTTTACAAAATTTTTCAATATCTTTATGCATATAAGGCCAAGCTGCAAAATGTGTCAGCAGAGACAAAGTTGCAGTCACATCTCCATGTGTCGCATAAATTCCAGCATGCGCTTCAGCAATAAATGCCGCATGAAAATGTTTAGGAATCCAAATTACGAATTTATTTTTCCAATAAGGTGATAGAATATAAACCGTATTATTATGTAGTGTTGCATTATTGAAAGGTGTTCCATTTTCGAGCTTTTCTTTTATTTTTTGAATCTCTGTGTCTTTTTCTTGCTCAGCTGCCCAGTCGAAATCACAACAGTCAGGTATTTTATCCATTATTTTGTGTTTGTTAATTTCTGTTTTTTTAGCATTATTTTGAATATTGCTAGTTTGTGTTTCCACGGATGCATAAATTGATGTTAGATTTGGCGTCAAGTGTGGCAATGAATCTATTAAATCTGCTGCTTCTAATAATTCTGAATCCTCTTCATTTGAATTTTCTTTAATAGGGGATCTACTTAATTGATCTGCGATCTTATTGAAATGAGCAGAGCGGTGTTCTATCCTAATAATTTTATTCTGTAGGTACATAGACCTACGTTCCAAGATACTATGATGCGGGGATTTATATGCCTGCACAATTCCTGAATTATCAGTCTGAATGACCACTTTTTGACCCTCAATTATTGGAGATAAGCGGCGTAAACTCCATGCAATGGCAAGAGCTTCTAACATTGCAGCTGACCATTGTTTATATTCAGCATGGATTCTTTTACTTATAAATGCTAAGGGATGAATAATATTATCAGTACCCTTTTGTAAAAGCACTGCTGCAATTCCATATTTACAGGCATCACTTTGTAAAATAAATTCTGTCCCATCATATCTGCGATGGGCTAAACATGGTGCTGATGTAAGAGCAGTTTTGAGAGATTTCCAAGCTTTTACCATTTTTTCATCCCATTCACACGTGTTCCCTTTTTTTGTAAATTTTACCGAAATTGCGTTATACAATGGGGCTGCTATGTTTGCATATTGAGGGATAAAATGACTAAAGTATGTAACTTTTCCCAAGAACCTTTGTAGGTCCTGCAGTGTTTCTGGTCTAGTTTGTTTGGTTACTGCTTGAATTCTGTCAAATGCAGGTTTGATGCCAGCTGCACTGATTTCATGTCCCAGATATTTTAATTTACTTACTAGAAATAAGCATTTTTTGGTCCCAGTTTTAAATTAGCCCACCTAAGCCTTTTAAAGAGTAGTTGCAAATGTTGTAAGTGTTCTGAGGCATTGTCGCTGGTAATTAAAATGTCATCCAAGTAGGTGCGGCACCATGGTCTGGCTGGATTATCCACTAATCCTCTAAGCATAATGTTCATGAGTCTTTGAAATGATGCTGGACTCCCACTGGCACCCATTGGGCAACGTAAAAAGCGGAATTGGCCTAAACTACATACAAATGCAGTAATGTCTTTAGTGTTTTCATTTCCTAAGGGTAAATTGTAGAAGCCATGTTTCAGGTCTAAACTGCTAAACACTTGTCTTCCAGAAAATTCGGTTAAGATGTGTCCTATTTGTGGCAGGGGGTAGGATTGTACTCGTGTTATGCTATTCACCATTCTATAGTCAATTGTTAGCCTCCAGTCGTCAGTTCCTTTCCTGACTACAGTGATAGGACTGGCCCAGGGACTGTCACATGGTTCAATTATTTTTCTTGCCAACATTTGCTCAATGGTTGAGACTAAACCCATGTCCACCTCTCTGGCAACCTTTCGTTTTTTTTTGTTTGACATCCCCTATCCCCCAAATCTTGGCGTTTTGCCAGCATTTGACACATACAAAAAATGCTCCAAAGAGTTGTCTAAGAGGACATATAGGCACCCCCCGCTAAGTTCCCTTGTGGGCCGCGTAAACGGCCCACACTTTTTTTATACGATTTTATGTTGCTCACCATCGTTACAACCTATTTAGCTTTCTGCGCATATCTCTGATTCGCAGGGCCGAATTTCACGCCGTTGGCCTGGAATCTGTTCCTTGGCTCTTTGCCAGTGCACAGATTCAATTGAATCGCCAGGCGCTGGTTTGAATTAGAAAATTCGGCCGATTTTTGGCGCTGGTTGGTTGACACCATTTTTGCGCCATTTTCATGCCAACGCCACGCCAAAAAACGCTGCGCAGATCTCATCA
Source organism: Sphaerolaimus hirsutus (assembly GCA_964036195.1). Classification (NCBI taxonomy): domain Eukaryota; kingdom Metazoa; phylum Nematoda; class Chromadorea; order Monhysterida; family Sphaerolaimidae; genus Sphaerolaimus; species Sphaerolaimus hirsutus. The sequence continues at coordinate 18,877,642 of OZ038453.1, read as the reverse complement.
TGCCGAAACCAATCAGCATGGACATGCGCAAGCGGATTTATGCCCTGCGGGCTGAGGGCCACTTGCTGGGCGACCTCGGCCAGCTCTTCCAGCTGTCCAAAGGCACGCTCAGCAAGCTTTGCAAGCACTTTGCTGACACAGGACAGCTGGAACCGAGCCACCCCAATCAAGACTTCCACAAGAGACAGCTTGCCTTCGATCGCACCGAAGTCCTGCTTATGAAGCGCATGCAGCTCGCCGACCGTTTGCTCTCAAGCAGAAAGTTGGCCGACAAGCTTTCGCTGCGTCTGGGCCGCCGGGTGGCGCCGTCGACTGTGCGGCGCTATCTGGGCAAACTCAGCCTGCGCTCGTACTCCTGCCCGAAAGGCTGCCCGCTCCGGCCGCACCACCGCCACAACCGCCGCCTCTTTGCCAACCGCCACCTGAAAACGAAGGATTTTTCGCAATGGATTTTTTGCAATGAAAAAGTGTTAGTTTGATTTTGGTTTTTGCAACGTTTATAATCATTTTTTTTCATGTTTTATGTCCATGAAGATGCATGTAATTTTGTGCACAATTGAATTCTCTTGCAGTTGGAAGGAGCACCAGGACGGGGTGCTCCGGCGCGAGCGCCTGCTGCGGTCCGAACGCGCCGCTGATCAGATCACCCGCCGCATGAAGACCGTCGGGGGCGGCATCAGGGTCATGTCGCTGGCCGCCATCAGCGTGCAGGGCGCCAGCCCGCTGCATTTCTTCCCGCCCAGCACGCACGTCAACGGCGACACGATGGCGGCCGCGTTTGTCGACAAACTGGTGCCCTGGGTCGTCGAGCTGTTCGACGACGTCACCATTGCTGCGAGGAAAAGGCTTGGCCCGGTGAGTTTTTGGGGGATTTTGGGCATTTAAAGCATTAATTACATTAAATAATGGTTCATTTGACGTTTACCCTTCTTGCAGATGAAGCTTTACTTGGATAATGCCTCTGTGCATAAATCCAAGCCCATGAAGCAAGTGCTGGCGCGCTACGCGTACCTGATAAAACGTGTCTTCACGCCGGCCTACAGCCCAGATCTCAACACGATTGAGCCGATCTGGGCTGAGGTGGATCGACGCATCTACCGCGACGGCCCCCTGACCCCCGACATTTTCCAAGAGCGCGTCCAGGCCGGCTGGGACTCGCTGACAGCCGCCGATTGTTTGCAGGGCATAAATTTGCTTGCGCATGTCCATGCTGATTGGTTTCGGCATGATGAGATCTGCGCAGCGTTTTTTGGTGTGGCGTTGGCATGAAAATGGCGCAAAAATGGTGTCAACCAACCAGCGCCAAAAATCGGCCAAATTTTCTAATTCAAACCAGCGCCTGGCGATTCAATTGAATCTGTGCACTGGCAAAGAGCCAAGGAACAGATTCCAGGCCAACGGCGTGAAATTCGGCCCTGCGAATCAGAGATATGCGCAGAAAGCTAAATAGGTTGTAACGATGGTGAGCAACATAAAATCGTATAAAAAAAGTGTGGGCCGTTTACGCGGCCCACAAGGGAACTTAGCGGGGGGTGCCTATATGTCCTCTTAGACAACTCTTTGGAGCATTTTTTGTATGCATCAAATGCTGGCAAAATGCCAAGATTTGGGGGATAGGGGATGTCAAACAAAAAAAAACAAAAGGTTGCCAGAGAGGTGGTCATGGGTTTATGTAAGGTTTTTTATGGGGTGCCTCGTATCGAGCTGCTTGTTTCAGAGGTTTTTGGGCGGGATCTACATTGATGTAATGGGCTACTAACGAAGTACAACCAACATCAAATTCACCGCAGCTAAAAATATCATGAAAATTTTTAATTAGGTGTTTGAATTGTGAAATTTCGAATGCACTTAACGACACTACATTTTTTTGAGGTAGATTAGCTAATATATATTGTACCCGTTCTGTAGGGTCAGTTGGGAAGTCTGCTGGTGGTGGTTTGAAGTCCGGGGGTACCGGATCAATGACTGCAGGTAACATGAATTCAGTGTCTGGAAAAATTTTATCTGAAGGATAAAATGTACCAATCTGCATGGATTTTTTCAATGTTATAGATTTTTCGGAATTATTTAAAACCCATATAGTTGGGTGTTGATCCGTTGAAGATTTTGGTAAGATGATATCAACCGCATCTAACCATGGATTTGCTGTTGCTAATTTTTGAAATCTGCATATCCCAGATTTTGAATTTTTCCAGTCACGAATAAGTATGGATATGGGCGTGAATGACTTTGATGTAAGAATAATTTTCTCTTTTGGGAAAATTTTCAAAACAATTTCATGCTGATTTTTGGTGTTTTTGTTACCGTTTTTGAATGCTCTCATAATTTCTGGCAAAATATTCAAGCGAGGTAAAATGTCCATGCCAAGCAGTAAATGATTTGTGGCAGATTTTGTACAGTTTACTAAAAAAGGCAAAACTGTTTGGAATGTGTTTCCATTGAAATCAGTATGGGCTATTCTCAGAGAGGCTTGTTTTAATTGATTAGCCGGGGTATATCCCGAAGCATGATGTATTACTGTATTTACCTTTGTGAGAATGTCTTTTTTTATTATATTTGCTGACCTGCAAATGAAATTTAATACTTTAAGCGAGAGCATGGACCGTGAAGCTCCTGTGTCTATAATAGCAGGAATTTCTACCCCTTCTAGAGTAATTGTTGTTGGAATCAATTGGTTTTTTTATTGGCCTCAGAAGTGAACATTTTTCTATTAGTTTGGCCCTTGTATTTATGCAATTTGAAACCAGTATATACACAATTATACCAAAAGTTCACAATCATTTTGAATTTCTCATTTTCAGTCATCCTCAGAATCTTCGTCTGTGCCCAATCCTGGAATTGTTTGCAAATACATGCCCATTGCGGTTTGTTGTTGGTCATCGTTGTTTGAATCGTTAGCATCACTGCTTTGGCCCTCATCTGTAGGGGAACCATAAAATGAGTCATATATATGAGAAGTGGGGTGGAAAAAATATGCAACCAACCAGAGTGGTTATCTTCATCACATGGTTCTTCAGAAGTGTGGTCTGCCTGGCTTGAGTCATCGTTGCTGGCTGGGGTTTCATTCACAAAAACTGATGTTTTTGGTGTTTTTGTTCCTGCCATTGGACCTTTCATTTCTTTTTTGCCCGAATTTGGGATTGTCGAATTGTGAGTGGCTCCTGGTCCAAATTTCTTTACACCAGAAAAACCGTCAGTAGGGGGTTGGAACGATTTTGGCTTGTTGCCAGGTAGCAGCCAGCAAGTTGAGGGCTTGTGGCCAAATTTACCACAATTGGAGCATTTGGCGGCCCTATCTGTTTTGTTTTGTGATTTTCCCCTGAAGTCGGTTGAGCTTTGTTTTTCTACAGTATTTTTATTTTCTGGGGTATTCCCGGTTCCCGACCCTGATTTGGCCCTTGCAAACTGTTTTCTTGGTTTGTAGCCTAGGCGTTCAAGATTGAATAGATACTCATCTAATTCTTGGGCTGCGTGTCTCGGTTCTGAAATTTCTCCATTTTGTATTTTGAGATGTAGATCAAAAATTACAGATTTGTCAAAACGGTCCAATTGGATTCCCCTCAAAAATCGCATCAAAACCAGGGTTTTCCGCTGTTCGGATGGCAGCAGTTTCATGTACTCATTTGGCACCTTACTCATAATGTGTGTGCAGAATTTGATGCATGACTTGTCATCATATTGCGTCAATTTTTCCCATTGATCCACTGGCAATCGTATGCTATGAGTTTTGTAGGTGTTTTCTAGCTCTGTCAACACAAATATGTGGTCCAATTTTTGTTCTTTCGTAAATGACTTGAACAGCTCTTTTGCTGAACCTTCCAACTTGACCCGAAAAATAATATTCCAGAACTGTGCTAGGCTACTTGGTGGAAGTAGGAACAAATGCTGTTCCACAGTTTCTTTCCAGTCTTTAAAATTCTGCTTTTCACCTTTGAATACCGGGATGGTATGTAGCAGTGTTGGGAGTGGGGTATTCACGATCACGGACGAATTATTAGATACATGTGGGGGGGTCTCGGAATTTTCTGGAGCATTTATTTGTGTGAGTATCGAGGCATTTGTGTTGGTTTCTAGGACCCCATTGTCTTCATTCACAGGTGGTGACTGTTTCGCATAATTTGATAATTTGGATGATGACAGTATGGTTACTTGGTCCGTCAAAATTGCTACATGATTTTCGAGTTCATTTACGCGATTAGTTAGCGCTTGGGCCATCACTTTCTGGCCTTCTAGCCCCTTTTTGACAGTATTTTGTAAGTCGTGTAAGTTTGCAGAAAACAATTTTGTCAAATTCAACTGTAGCTGATCGACCAAAGTAGTTACTTGGTTCATTTCAATGTATGACGGTGCCGTTGAATTCGATGGACTATTTTCCTCAATATTTGCTAATGGGATCAGATTTCGAATGGTTTCGGGTGTTTTTTCCAATGCTAGAACAGTGGGTTTTGGTTTCGATCCCAACTGTTTATACTTCTCTGCCCAAAAATCAGCATCGGATACACCTGGGTTTGCTGCTGTGGGTATTTTGCTGCGTGTACGCGATGAAATTAGTGGGTTATTATCTTGGATTACCAGTGGGTTTGATTCACCCAGTAAAATGCGTGAGGCAATGGCTGCCTGTTCTGCAATGGTCATGTTTTGTTGTGTGGTTTCATCACCGCGGTGGGTGGCATCACCGCGGTAGGTGGCATCACCGCGGTGGGTGGCATCACCGCGGTGGGTGGCATCACCGCGGTGGGTGGCATCACCGCAAAGGGTGGCATCACCGCGGTTGGTGGCATCACCGCGGTTGGTGGCATCACCGCGAAGGGTGGCATCACCGCGGTTGGTGGCATCACCGCGAAGGGTGGCATCACCGCGGTTGGTGGCATCACCGCGAAGGGTGGCATCACCACGAAGGGTGGCATCACCGCGAAGGGTGGCATCACCGCGAAGGGTGGCATCACCGCGAAGGGTGGCATCACCGCGAAGGGTGGCATCACCGCGGTGGGTGGCATCACCGCGATGGGTGTCATCACCGCGACGGGTGGCATCACCGCAAAGGGTGGCATCACCGCGATGGGTGGCATCACCCCGGGGGGTGGAGGACTTTTTGTTATCGTTCATACGATAGTTATTTACGACTCTGTGCTGTCGAATAGCACTGCAGCGAGTGCTCGTCCACCAGTTGTAAACGCGAAGAGTTGGTAGATCACGTTCGGTTTAACCGTTATTTGTCCTTAACGCATTCGTTAACTAACGTTTTAACGTGTGAAATCACCAAAAAACGTTCAACGTTGAATTTTCGAAAATTTTCTTTTTTCGTAAATAATTAGATTTGGATACAGGGAACTTAAATTGAATGCGCATAACTGACGAAATGGCTTTCCAATTTCCCAATTTCCCATAGACTTCCAGTTTCCCTGACAGGACTTATATAAACTTAATATATCCACATAAAATTCAGGAAACTCTTCATTGACCTTCAACAAAGACTAGCATACATCATGCTCGCTGCCTGTCAGGCAATAGTTGATTTGGTTAAGAAGCTTTTCCAAGGTTTTTGCGGGTACCATTCCAATATTTTGCGTCGATGCACTGTATGCACCGCGCACATAGAGGGATTGGCCAATGCAATTACCAAAACTGAAAAAGATTATGCAACCCTGACGACCCAGTTCCGAGACCTCCAAGCGGAACACGGCAAAACTCTACAAGAATTGCATGATTAAAAAAAAAACATGGCTTTGGAACAGGATTCTTGCCACCACAGTCAAATGTGGGTTTCTATGAGTTTCTCTCTGAGTTTCCAAACAATTATGAGTTTCCAAATAACTGATCTCCAAGAAAAAAATGCTAAAACGTTGAATTAATAATTAATCAATCAAACATTTATATCAATTGCATAGGCCAATGTCTCCGAATACTTGGCACAAAATGCAAGACTGCAGCCCACGGCAAATTCGGGCGCTCTAGTGCAACAACACGACAACCACCAATTTCACCATGGCGGGCGCGGGCGCGGACGCTTTCCCTACAAAAACAACCGGGGATATCACCCCTACCGGGGTAACCACAGAAACCACGGTGGTGTGCCGAGGGCAAAGTTCTGGGCCGAAAGTGTAAAAAATGTTAGAAATTTTCTCTTAAAGTGTGCAAGTATAATTAATCCTAAGAATTAATCTGATTTATTCAATTTAGTCCTGAGAAAACTAAAGAAAAAATAGAAAACATCTATTTTCATGTCTTCATGTTCATTTTCAAGGTTGAGTGCTACCTTAAATGACAAGGCTAAACTTTCCCTATCATCAAATGACAAGTCCATATTGTCCATATATTCCCAACTCAGTGTGAACCCCTGGCGACTTCTACGCCATCACCATCCAGCATCACTACCGATGGAAATGGGTCTCGCAACCCAGACATGTTTGAAGCCGCAATCAAAGAAGCCACAAGGCGCATAGAAGAACGAATGAGTACTTCCGCCGTCACTACAGCTGATACCACCGGCGCATCCGTAACCAAGAAGTTGAAAAAACTCAAAATCAAAAAGGTTCAGGGCGTCCACACAGTGGTAAAAGAGCACGAGAAAGACGAGCTGCAGGAAAACATTGGTGAAGGGGCGGGTGACAAAACCATGCAAAATGTGGTTACTATCCTGACGGACATACCACATGCCCCACTGGCACGATTTATCAGTTAGATTAATTTATTCTGCAACCAATAGGGGCTATTGAGACAAAATAATTATTTTGATAGTGTTCATTAGTAACCCATTGGTTATAAGCTTCATGTCAAAATAAATTACCAATTTTAAATAGTTGAAGAATGGGGAACCCCTTGGTAGTAAAAGCGATCAGTTATATATGTTCTAGCATTAACATAAATTTCCATTAAATTCCACATTGTTTCAACCCATTAATACCTAACCCCTTCACAGACGCCCCCTTGAATCCAGATCTTCCCACATCCAGTTCTACACAGCAGAAAGCCGAAAAAATGGACCAAGGGGAAGAGGGCGCTGAGAAGGATTCAGATGCATCAGATTGAATTGAAAAATTTATTTTATTTAGGTTGTTCATTGTTCAGTAAAGGCGGAACGTGTTAGATCCTTGATATGTGATAAAGCTTTAGTCTGTCTTTTCCGGATTATGTATGGTAAATACTTCACTACTAGTGATACACGACAGAGTTACGACAACCCAATAAACGTGATCTACCAACTCTTCGCGTTTACAAGTAGCCCAAAATTTTGCCTCCGGGATAGATAGATAGCTGAGCGGCCTCCGGGATAGATAGATAGCTGGGCGGTTTGGGGGGGGGGGGTAACCCCCCCCCCCCAACCCCCCCCCCCATTCGAGACCCCTGATCTACATCATTATATAAGGCTGAAAAACTTATAAATGGTAGTTATTGTTGCATTTTTCTCGTTTTACTCTCAAAATTTTCACTCTGAAAAAATAAACCCCAGGGGGATAATTCGAGGAAATACGGTAACTATTTCAAAAAATTATAATATGGATGACAAAAATACCTACACATGATACCAGCGCCTACCATATATCCGGCTACTTTAATACCTCCCATCAAAAACACAAAAATATCCAAAAAAAAACAAACTCAGCAAATCATCCACTTGCCACGAATAGATATTCGTGATGCCAGTGAGCAGTTGCGAGTGCAAATAAAGCGAGAACTTGGCGGCCAATTTTGCCCAAAATTTTGCCTCCAGGATAGATAGATAGCTGAGCGGCCTCCGGGATAGATAGCTGGGCGGTTTGGGGGGGGGGGGGTAACCCCCCCCCCCAACCCCCCCCCCCCCATTCGAGACCCCTGATGCGGTGAACGAGTAGCTGAGTTGAAGACTCTGAAATTCATTGTGAATTTTTTCAAATATTTTGGTGGCTGAACTTTTAATGACACGCTTACCAACCCAAATAAGAATTTCACAAATGTACATAAATCCATGAAAAATACCCTGGGACCCTGGCGTAAAATTTACTGTGATCTTCTTTGATGTCATTCTTAACACTTATTCAGCTGGGTTCAGTCCCGCATCAAAGAAATGAAAGTGTCCGACATGTTTCTTTAAATTGCAAAAAAAATTCGAGGTGCCCGATGAATTGTTTTGCATTTTACAGACAATTTACTTTTTATTCGTAAACCTGACATTTTACACTTGACATGAAGTTTTACTGACTGGTACTGTCCCGCACTGTGTGAAGTTTCCATGCAAAATGTAGAATGTCAGACAAAATTTGTCAAATTATCATATCAAATCAAATTATCATATTATCAATTGTCAAAATTGACAACATCAATCAATTGACAAAATTTGTCAAATTATCATATCAAATTAAATTATCATATTATCATTTGTCATTATCAAATGCACGGTAAAAAAGAAACAACAATATTTTACCGGAAGTTTTACATTCTACACGACAAATATGTGTGG
>OZ038453.1:18808496-18869005 GCA_964036195.1 Sphaerolaimus hirsutus | reverse complement strand
CGCTAATAATCAGTTAAAAGTAGCCAAAAATGGCTTTAAAATGGCTAAAAACAGGCATATAACCATGCATATAGCCAGAGAGCATGATTTTGAAGGTGAAAAACTAGTGCAAAAATTAGTGATTTTGAGCAAAAATTGGGGCAAAATTTCTCAAAAACCACTCCAGATAGATAGATAGCTGAGCGATTTGGGGGGAGGGTCTTTGGGGGTAGTAGGCAATAATTTTGCCTCGGGATAGATACATAGCTGAGCGGCCTCCGGGATAGATAGATAGCTGGCGGATTTGGGGGGGGGCAGCCCCCCCCCAGCCCCCCTTCTAGGAGACCCCTGTGGAAGGAAATGGACTTGTCGACTTCTTGCATGCGACAACGATTTTGCTCCCGGCCCCGGTGAATCGCTTCCATAGAAAACTTTTGCAATTTGCCAAGGAAAGGTGTTAAACTAAATTAACATATGTAATCGATTAAATAAAAGTGCATGCATAGTTTATCAATTGTGGTTCATACAGAAAAATAATTTTCTCACAATTTGCACTGATTTGATGAAATTTGCGGTGAAATGTATTTCCAAATAATGCAATTTTAAGCTCATTAAATCTCATTTTATTTCAATGTCAATCTCCATAAGTAATTCTTTATTATTCGCTTTTAGTAGTTCTTTATAATGAAAATAATGAAACTTATGAAGAATAATGTCCAGTTTCGCTCAAATGACATTTTTTTCATTCAAATGGCACGCATTTACTTTTGATTCATTTTATAGGCAGCTTCCAGTGTGTGTGTGTCTCAATTCAATTCAATTCTTCATATACCACTCAGTCTTTGCGAGGCAGAAGGGTACAAAGTACAAAAATACAAAAGTAAAAATAACGCAGCAACAGTCTAACTAACATATCATACATTAAAACAACGCGCGCCAACAACTCAAATAGGCGAAAATACAGCCAATACAACCAAGTGAACAATTGGAAGCGCTGAATGAGAATACAATACATAGTAAAATCATGTTAACGTGGCACGTAAGGGACCGCGACATAAGCAGTCCCCTGTGCCACTAAGCATTTACATACATAAAAATGTGCAGTAACAATAATAGAGCATTGGTATCAATATAAGTTTCGAGGTTTGATTCATTAGTCCAGAGGTGAGATCTAAGTGAAGATATGTACTCGTAGTATCAATAATCAGAGAGTATCAAGTTCACCAGTTTACTGAAGATCGTACCGTGTCATCTTGACAGGAAAGAGCCAGCACTCTGCCCCCCCTTCCACCTTTGATGCTCTACGCGAGCCTTCGGTAGGGAGGAAGTATATTGGCACAAGAAAGGTAGATGTTGAAGAACAATGGGCCGTAGCCCGCAAAGCGACTACTGCTAGTAAGTGAGCTAACATGAGAATAAAACAGGTTCAAACCCCTACTAGTGCCTATAATGGTCCGCAAAGTTCCGACATATGTTTATCCAAATCTCGTATTTTCCTGCTAAAAGTAGCTGTCGCAGCTTGACAGGTTGAAGATTCCAAGAGACGCCTAAGATTGATTTTAGCCTTTTTGTCGCAGCCTTCCGCACAGCAGCCTTTCTTCAATGACCGCATTGTCTCCGTCCTCCAAGCAATCGTTGTGTCTGACACGCAGTTTTCTAATATGTGATCCCCCGTTAGCCAGAAGTCAAAACCCACCCTCTGACAAAATGGGCAGCATGTCCACAAATCCCTAACATTATTTGAGTTTATCTGTCTTGTCCGAATAAAAAGGCCGTGTCGTAGCATGAACCAGTCCAACTTGTTTGATGTGAGTGTTCTTGGGCATATAGGCGTCATGTTTGCACCTACAACCCGTTCGATTTTGCATGTCTTCCCCCGCTCTTTGCCTACCCTGCTGAGGCTGTTCCATGATGCATACTTTGCCATATCCTTTAGTTGTGTTTTACTGGGTGTCGTGGCCATATCGGATATGGAGAGCCATGTCTTTGCCGTATCCGCTCTCCCAGCAATGCTATTCTTATGCTTGTTAACCCCTTGACCTTTTGCCCACCTTTGTGCTGCGGTTCGAGTCGTCGTGGAGGCCTTGCCACTTCTCAAATATTCATCCATTTGGATCATACGCAACGCATACCAGCCTGTCGTCGTTATCATGTCCGCTTCAATTGCAAGTAATCTGTTTGATAGATGTCTGGGTGCCCTCATTTGTTCTCTATAGAGTGACATCTCAATCAATGTCAGTTTGTCCCTAGCCAAGTGACTCAGTCCGACAATTTCTACCCCATAAAACACCTTGGACATCGCATAAAGCGTCCAGAGTCCTTGCATAGCCCACAGCGGTCGCATGCTATAGGCCGCAATTTCAGCGACCAGCACATGAGCTGTATGACCCCATTGTATGTAAAGTGTTTTTTGTTGATCAAATGGGTCATGATGACTAGTGATCATCAAGCCGAGGTATTTAGTTTCATTTACTTCTGAAACCAGCTGCGGCATTTTGTTACCGTCGTATCCTATCTTCCATTTGTTTGTTTCGGACGCTGTCTGTCTGAAGTGTAAAACATGTGCTTTTCTGCGGACTTATGGCAACCCCCCAGCACCATGCCCACTCTGAAAAAACGTCCATCAGAGCTTGCAAATCTGCTCTGTTGTTGGCCATTAAAACAATGTTGTCTACAAAAAACACCGCTGGGATCCATTTGCCTTCCAGATTCACCCCTTTTTTTGTCCTCTCTAGGCTTGTCCGAAGGTCTGCCATGTATAACACATATAGGCTGGGCAAAAGGCAGCACCCCTGCCTAACCCCCAGCTTATAATCCGAAAGTGTTGTCATAACATGCACATATTGCAAATAGCACTTTTGATTGTCGTATGTCAATTTGAGTGCATCTACAAATCGTTTTGGGTAGCCGAAATGGGTCAATTTCCTCCATAGTCTATCACGCGGAACTCTGTCAAATGCTTTTACCACATCAACAAAACAACATGAGAGTTTTTTGCCGCTTGACAAACATCCTTGGATTATGATGTGATTATCTGTTGTTTGTCTGTGTTTGCAAAAGCCACCTTGCATATCACCAAATCCATTGCAGTTTTTGAAGGCTGTCAGAAGATGTTTGTTTAGGACGCTACAGTACAATTTCAAAATATTACACTGTAGTCCTATAGTTTGGTAATTGTTCACGTCACTCTTTGAGCCCTTTTTGTAGCAATATCAGCTTGCAGGTTTTTGCTTCCGATGGTATTTCCTCCCCGTGAAACCACCTGTTGAAAATAGAAAGTAATTTCTCGAACAGGTGGTTGCCGGGGGTTCGTAGCATCTCGTGTGAAATCCCTGTTGTCCTGCTTGATTTTCTCAGCTTTAGTTTCTGGCATGCAGCACTTACCTCTCCCAGGGTCAAGTCATGGTGCAAGTACGATTTGTCTTTAGACGTAATTGCATTGCGGAGACAGCTGTCGTCTACAATGTCTGCACTCATCGGGTTCGGACATTGTATTCTGCTCCAGAAGTCAACTAATATCTTCCGTAAGTCCTGGATTGACACAGCAACCTCGCCTGAGTTGAATCATAGCATCACATATTTAATCCCTGGTTCCAGGAAGCGCTTTGCCAGTTTGTACAGGTCCGTTTCTGTACCCGAGCTCTCCAATTCCTTATCTAGTGACCGCTTCATTCTGTACATTTTTGCATCCGACTCTGCCGCCAACATTTTCGCTTTTTCCTTTAACTTTATTGTTTTGAATTCCTCGTACAAGATCTTACCTTCATGGAGACGTCGTTGTAATCTGTTATTTTCCCGTTTTGCTGACCGAATTGTCCATTGTGTTTTTGAAACAGTAGGTTTTTTCATTTTCTTGCTGAAGTGCTCAACTCCAACTTCCTTCATTGCGGCGTGTAGGTCTTGGTAGGAATCAATTGCATCGCCTCCCGCTGCAAGAAGTTCCTCCAGTTTGGCTGAGAATTTCATCGAGTCGTCTTTCCCCTGCACTAGCCATTTTGGCGCGTTTTCGAAGTCGCGGAGCGGAACATGTCTCTGTGTATGGTGGAAAACTAAGTGGAATGTTATAAAAAACTAGTTAATGATAATACATAAAAAGTTAACATGCATGTGTTCCGTGTAGTGATTTAAAAAGCGCCAGAATTTTGGCGCCAAGCGCCAAAAGGGCAATGACACTTTTCCGACCCGCCCTCCTTTTCCCAATGGCGCCAAGCGCCAGAAGCGCCATGGCGTATTTTGCTTTGGCGCTAGTCGTTTTGTTCGTGGCGTTTTGTTCCTGGCGCTTGGCAAAAATAGCGCCAAGCGTCAAAAGCGCCACGGCGCTTTTCACGGACACAGCGCCTAGCGCCAATGGCGCCACGGCGCCATGGCGCTTTTACATGACTAGTTCCGTGTGTGTTCCAACATAACGAAACAAGCAACAAGTATTGCCATGGTACAGGTTTCTTAAATGTAAATACATTCGGCATTGAAGTTACAAACTGCAGTAAAAACGTTCACGACCATTTATTTTCTTTTGCATTTACATCTTGTACATTTTTCTGAAGGTTAGCGTTATGTAAAAAACGGTGTAATAAAACACCCAAATCGATTGGCACGTAAAGAATTTATGCACTGTAATTGGAGTGGACTCATTTATGCACATCAAACATCGACCCTGTTACAGTTCAGTTTTTATACCAGGTTGCATAAAAGTGACATGTTTCATGCTGTTTGATTTCGTTTTCTTTGATCTGATAAAAGTGATAGTAATCACACGTATAATTTTTTCCCATGGCATTTTCTTTTTATGTCATTCTTCATCAGATCTCTCAAATTTAATTAATTTAAAATTCAGTTCACGCTAATAAAAAACAAGTTCGTAAAAACCCATACAACAGGAAAAAAATCACGCAGATACGATTGGAATGGCGGTTTTTACTCAATTTGCATGGTTGTCCATGACAATATTTTTCACAATCTATCTGATTGGCAGCAGGTGTGTTTCTCTCATCATACAGAATTGTTTGAATGTCATTGCAAAACTACATGTATTGAAAGCATAAAAAAATTCATCCAGATTAACTTTGGCAGCCAAATGCACAGGTGCCAATCCCAAACCCTGTAAAATGCCATGTAAAGTGTCATGCGAAGTGTCAAAGGTCATGCCCCGCGAAATGGCAAACATGTTTTGCATTGCAGGGCATTTACATTCTTCATGACATTTGACATTTACAGGGCATTGCTACAGGGTCTGGGACTGTACCCTGGTGGATCAAAGAGAGTATACAACGAGGACAGATGGTCCAAGGACCCAGCTGCAGCGGAGTATCAGCTGCCCAATTGCCAGGAAGATGTGAATGCGGCTGGACAGACTTGGTGCCCCGGTGCCTCAGTGGATGTGCTAGATGCCGGCTTCAAGTTGGTTGCATGGGTAGAGATTGGTGTGTGGTCTGGGAGTTCTGCAAGTGACAAAGTACTCTTTACTTTAAAATTTACTATTTTCTTTACACTTAACTTTCCATTTATCATTTTACTTTATTTTCAACTTCACTATTTATATTGGACTTTATTCTTTACTTTACTCTTTACTTTGTCACTTGCGGAACCAGACCACCAATGTGGGGTACATTTAGTTTCAGATACCCAATGAGGCTTCTAATTCTAAAAGTTGACAAGTCCACAAAATGCAATTTTGAGTAAATCGCATTATAAGTTTCAGACCCAATTCCAGGCCTGTGGTGCCTGTCCAATTCGGCTCTCTCATGCTTTCCATTAAGTTCAATATGTTGACAATAAAGTGTCAAATTTTCAGCCCCTGCTCTGAATGTATATGTGAAAAATGGGGTGTCCATAAAATTCCATTTGGCCAGAGCAAAACTGTTTCGGGGAGGGAAATGCACTTGTCGACAAGAACATTTTTCATTTTTCTTGCACTCGAGAACATTTTTGTTCCCAGGGAGGATGAGGATGCCTTATGGGCAATTTATAGATATGTCAACTTATAGAAATCGGTGTCCACAGTGGACTTATCACATTCCTTGCATTTTTCCCATAAAAAAGGATGCACAGGATGGACTGTCGACTTTTAGCCCAATTTTTTTTGCATTTTTCCCCAAAAATGTCAAACGTGTATTGTATATAGTATATAGTCATATGAGGTAAAAAAATTTATGGAAAATAATGAAAAATGTGTGGGAGTAGCCACAGACTCCGGGCCATTTCTGGACCTAACTCAACATTTTCATATTTTGAACTTGTCGACTTTTAGAATTGGATGCCTCAATTAAATGCTTCACAAATGACAAGCCAATCAGGGGCCAGTTCCGCAAGTAGACAAGTTAAGAGTTAAAAGTTAAGAGTTGAGTTAAAGGTTAAAAGTTGAGACAAAAGTTGAGTTAAAAGTTAAGAGTTGAGTTAAAGGTTAAAAGTTGAGTCAAAAGTTGAGTTAAAAGTTAAAAGTTGAGTTAAAGGTTAAAAGTTGAGTCAAAAGTTGAGTTAAAAGTTAAGAGTTGAGTTAAAGGTTAAAAGTTGAGTCAACGTCCCGCGGCCCGCCCCACGTTCGCCGAGCTCCGTATACAATCCGCCCCCCCCCCCTCCTCCCCGCTCAAAATCCCTGGTGTGAAGGTAGTTCACATTGGATCCTTGTAATAAATAGAGCACTTTTTAAGTGTTTGAAGCAAGCACCTTGCTGACATTGCGCACTTCGAACAGTTTTGAAGTGACATGGAATGGGATTCACCATACTGAAACACCATGAATGCATTTAATCTGTTTGAATCAGATAGCTAACTATTTACTACCAAATGCTTTACCACGGGTGCACCAACATTATTGGTTATTTATTTACTGTATTTTCTGTACTTTGCAGGACAGAGCCAATGAGTGAAAAGGAAATGGGCACTCAAGGACATTTTAATGGAATCAAGCCATTAAATTATCGTATTGACTGGTACTTTGATGAAATTGTAAAAAGAGAGGGCCCAGGGCCAATTGTTGATTATAATTTTGAGAGATACTTTGCTGGAAAGTCTAGGATGGTTTTCAAGGTCTGTTTTCATTTACCATTCAACACAGTTTTCTGGGCACTTGTCCACTTGCAAAATTTGCCTACAGATAGTGCAATTTGAATATACCCACTACTCAGGTTCTCCAAGATGATGTCACAAGCATCTTTATTCATAGAAGTCCATTGGCAATAGAAATGCATTTGGACAAAATTAGACTGAGGTCATTTTGTGGCACTGCAGAAAAGCTGCCGTGCTTCACAGCTATGAATACAGGCCCATTTGACACAGAACCACACTTGGGAAGTGAAAAGTCCTATGATATTGTTGAGATCGTTTTAAGTGAGGCATTGAAAAAGGACTGGGTCTATGTATTGGAGACACCATTTAATGCTACAAGATTTGGATACAGAGCAGGTTTGTCATTGATAAAAAACAGGCAGTCTGTATTCTGTAAGCTGACTGAAACTGTGTGCTGTAATCATATCTGCTAACTTTTTATCCTTATAATCCTCGCTCTACCTGATACACACTCCATAAAAATATTTCACAGGGGTCTACTTTGTGCAATCAGTTGAAGGTGACATGGCAGCTTCAACTCTGTTTCAAATGAGATATGGGAGATTAGTTGTGCCTGTGATTGATCACCCTGCCTTGAAGGCTACATTTGACATCTCACTGAGACACCCACAGCAATATAATGCGCTTGGCAACATGCCAGTGAAAGATATCCAAACAACTCATAATGGATTGAAAGTTACCAGATTTCATAGAACAATGCCACTGCCACTGTTAGTTTGATTAGCTGTATCAATTGATCTTTATGATAGTGCAAAAAAGATTGTTCACATTTCTCAGTGCAAGAAGTTGTTTCACTTTTATCATTTCCACTCATTTTTGCAGAATGGGGGTTGGGATTGCAGGATCAGGATCACAAATTGATAATTTTTGTGATTGGGATTTTCAGATTTTGGGATCAGGACAGGGATTTGGCTTTGGGGTCAGGACCACTGAATCCTAGAAATGATTGGGATTCAGAATGGGAATTGATATCCTGTTTGCACCCTAGTACAATGCTTTATACACACAGATATATTGTATCATTTGCTATATTTGATCCAAGCTACAAGGCAGTTGCCCGGTTTGAAGAAGGTGCTCAAACAAAACCAGGGGAAATTCCAACTGGAATGGTTTACTATGAAACTGATGGTGTAGATCTGTCAAACATTGGCTGGATTTTGACAGAGAGTCAAGAAAGGTTCAAGAAATTAGAAGAAATCACCAAGATGCCCACAGAGCTGGATAAAGTTGACTATTTTCTCTCTGATACCCCATACTGGGGCATTGAGAATATGGGCCTCATTGGAATGGACCAGGGCAAAATGAAGTTGGTTATGTGTTTCACTGAAAATGTGATGTTGGCAACTCTTTACTGTTCTATATATCCATGTTTTGCAGAAATCCAGAAACAACACTGGGGCATACCACATTGACACATGAAGTGATTCACCAGTGGATTGGTAATATATTCACTGTGAACCATTGGGATATAGTTTGCTTACAAGTTTGTCTGACATAACTGTTTCAGATAATGTTTTGAAATTACCATCACAGCAAAAAATAGGCTTGTTGCGCTTTAAGCAGCATTCTTCAACAATCATCAAGACAGTTTTGGTGAAGTTTTTTCCATCTGCTCCACCTAGCTTCACTAGGGCTTCAGGGGCTCACAAAATTGTGGAAAACACTGCATGATGCTGGCGCTTCAACATGCTTACCAGCACACATACATATATACATGTGTTTGCCAGTGCCATATTGAAAACTGTTTAGTGTGTTCATAGCATGCCAATTTCCATGATGTGTGTGGGTGGAAGCATCAGCCATGCCTGGTGAAGTGAAGACGCTTTATGACGCTTCACTGTGCATCCACACACCCATTTTTTTGCTGTGCATCACCATTCACTCATTGATTACAATTGATGTATCACCATTCACTCAAGTGACGTCATTCAGGAAGGGTTAACCCAGTATCTCGAGTGGGTAATAACAGATGAAACAGGTTTGGTGCCACTTGACCATGCAGCAAGGGATGCAGCAGAAGGAGCTTTTCTGAGAGAGGGCCTTTCAACAACAATAATCAGACCTTATGAAATGACACAGCAGATTGCTGACGAGTGCTTCAAAAGGCCTCCTGTGGTAACATGGTTTAGAGAATGATGAGTCTGTGATTTATTGTGAAGCATCATGAAGTATTGAGCTTCAAAACATGGTAGCTAGGTTAAGCCTATCATTTTTTCCTTTACCACCACTATGTGAAGAGATTTATAACTATCAAGGATAATGCACATCAATTAGGGATGCTACGCAGTGCATCACAAACTCTATTCACCTGTGTTTTAAACTGCACTTCACTTGCTCTGCAAATATTGTGAATACTGGCCATTTATGTTCTTACAGTATTTCAACATGATAGGAGAAGCATTTGGTGTTGAGAGCATTGTGAAATTCACACAACTGTTGGGACAGAAATTCAAGTACAGCAGTGCTGGCCTGAGTGATTGGCTTGAATTGCTTGAAAAGGTGAGAATTTTTTTGAAAATTATCAAGACCTTAATGTATATACAAGAAAATGTTAAATTTGTCCCCCTGAAAAAAATCTCCATTGAATAACTCCCCCTGTTAGCTGAGTGAGGAAAAACTACCCTGCTTTTTAATCCTCAAGCCATGCAATATCATACAGGCTACAGGCTCAGAGTTAGCTGCAAGGACCCTGGAAACTTTCATGACTAAACCAGGTTATCCAGTTGTTGGAGCATACCTCACTGAGGGACGGATACAGCTGAAGCAGTTCCAGATGCAGAACAAGACACTGGTGCCAGAACCAGACACACCCTTCATTGCTCCCCTCAAATTTACTGATGACAAGGTCAGTTTTTCTGTGCCATTTTCCAATTTAAAAAACAATTCTGCAGTGTCACAAATTTAAATTGAAAAGAATTTTAAAATTCAATTTGATATGATTAGTTCCAATGCCATCCAGCCTGTAGCAATTGGATTCAAATTGGACAGAAGCTTTAGGATTAAGCCCAGTGATTTGACCTATGCAGCTGAAGTCTCAGCACTGTAGTGAACACTGTCTGATTTTTTATTTGCAACAATTAGGATTGATATCAAAAAACCTGGCCACTGCTGTACACAAGATACAGATTGTGATCACCACCAACTTGAAACTTACAAGATACATATCTGAACCCTAATTTAACAGGGTCACGAAGGCACAGTCTTTTTGGACAATTTTGAAAGTCTATCAGATATTGAGCCAAAACCAGCAGAAGACTCAGGATGGTTTTTAATCAACCAGCATGGCACAGCTTATGTGGAGAGTGTTTATGATGTTAAAAATTACAGGTGGGATAAATACTGCATAAAAGTGCCAAATAAATAAGTGTCAAAAAAGTGAATATATTCTTTCTGCAGAGGTATTTTGGACAGCTGTTATGAGGGAGACTACAACAAGAAAATGGGTGAATTCAAATGCTCATTAGATTTGAGGACTCTCCAGAAAATATTCCAAAATCTGTGTCTCAGCATAAGAAGGAATATAGTACCTTTGAATGATGCTGAAACCAAAGAAGACTGGATTGAGTTTGGAAAAGAATTGACTAAACTTGGAGCAGCAGTGGGTGAAGTCGATAGTAAGTTAATTCAACCTGTGTTTTCAAATTGCAACTTGATAGCATTAACGTATGATTCCGAGTTTCCCATTACAAATGCAAGGATATTTGCTAAGTGTGTAAATGCATACAATAAAAACCCACCCAACATGCAGTGTTCGGCCCTCCACCAGAGCAAGTTGTACTTGACAAAGTGTGCACTTGCTGTTTCATGAACAAAAAACAGCTGTTGGAGAGTGGCGGGAACCCAGAAGTCATGTGGGATGGTGAGTAATGAATGTGAATAACTTCAGCAAAAATTACGTTTTTCATTTTTTGATGTACCTACCAAGGATAGACCACACTCACAAGCATATAAAAATGAGATGTGCTTGGGCAGCATAAGAGAAGCATCTACTTGCAAAAATGCTGATATAAAACTGTGCTCACAATGTACTCAGATACAAAGTAACTATGCGTATGTGGAGTTGAAAAGAAGATGTGTCCAAATGTAAAATACCAGTCCCCTGAGAACCCCAATGAAAATACCTTAATTCATCCCACACCCAGAGGGCTGTGCATACACATGGAACAATCACTGCTATGATTCCAAACTGGTCAAACTGCTCGGCAATAACTTCCAACTAGAACTCAAAGATGATGGGACACTGGCCGTGATGGGGGGAGAGCAGGTGCCACTCCCAGACCCTGTAAAATGCCCTGGAAATGTCAAATGACATGCAAAGTGTCACAAGTCATGTAAAATCCTGTGTAAAATATCAAATGTCATGCAAAGTGTCTAAAGTCATGTAAAATGCTGTGTAAAATGTAAAATGTCATGCAAAGTGTCCAAAGTCATGTCAAATTCCCAGTAAAGTGCCAAATGCCATGAAAAGTGACTAAAGTCATGGAAAATGCCTTTTAAAATACATATCAAAAGTCAAGCAAAGTGTTGAAAGTGTGACTAAAGTCATGGAAAATTTTCATGGAAAGTGTGAAAATGTGTGTAACATGCCCTGTAAAGTGACAAATTTCATGCAACGTGTCAAATGTCATGCAACGTGTCAAAAGTAATCTATAATTTCAAATGTCATGCAAAATGTGGAGAAAGCGAGTCAAATGCTCAGTAAAATGTCAAATGTCATGCAAACTATCAAAACTCAACTTCGTTTTCCATTTTCCAGGCCACCTTACATCTTACATGATCTTTTTGACACTTTGCATGACATTTGACATTTTCAATGGCATTTTACAGGGTCTGGGAGTGCCCCAGATGACTGAACATGGCGCCGGTGAAGCTGCCACAAATGGTGGGGATGCGGACACTGATGGTGGTGATGTTCATGGAGCTGGCGGCGCTGGCGGTTACAAAAGATGGAAGTGATGTGATTTTGATAATTAGATTGAAGGGTGGCCTGCACACTAGTTTACAAAAATAAAAGTGTGGTTCGTTTAGTTGCATACTAGGTAAACATTTAGAATTTGGTGCTAGTAAAAAGTGCCGGCGCTTGGTGCTATTTTGTCGTGGTATTTTACTACTTTGGCGCTTCACCTAATTCGACATTTGAGTACGCCATTGAACGCAGTACGAAACTTGTCAACTAGTTTGCGGGCCGCCAATAAGTTATAATCAGATTGATTCGAGTGGCTTCTTGACATACAATTTAGGACTGGCTAGAATCAAGTCGAGGTACTCTCGTCTCAAACTCAAATTTCATTGGACGGATTCGTTCTGTTTAGTAGGCAGTTAAATTACTTTCCGATTATTCAACCACATTGAAACGAAATAGGTATATAACATTTTTTTGGATCAGTGCCAACTTCCACAGTTTCCGCTGCACATTTCACGAGGCGCTCATTGCATAGTTGTGAAAACGTATTTACTTTTACTCGATAAATACGTATACTCGAGTACAGAGTAGATATGTTTACGTTTCCTTCGAAAAAAGTTCTGGTACTCGCTTTTACGTATACTTTTTGAAAGTACTCGAATACAGAAAACGTATTTTAGATCATCTTTTATATAGGTAGGTTTTTAAAGGCATTGAAGAGAAAAAAGGGAGAAAATGTGCTAAAAATATGCGAGACTAGTTGAAAATGGGTATATAACCAAATATATAGACAAAAATTGCGTAAAATAGGCAAAAAGTAATGAAAATGAGTGATTTTGAGCGACCTTTCTCGAAAATTTTGGCGACATTTTTTAAAAGTACTCACGTTTACGTTTTCTGCGGGGAAAAGTACGTTTACTCACGTTTACTCATGAGTAAAAGTAATAAAAAATGGGGATGGTCCGGCTGTAAAGTAAACCCGGCCGTAAAGTAGAGGGTGCTACTTTAGGCCGGGCATCATTACGGCAGAGTTGTTTTAAGTAAACTCGGCGGACATGAAACGAATCAGGTATTCGGCCCTTGGTTCCCAATGACGTATGTTTTTTAATTCGAACTTGAATGGACGGATTCCATTCGGTTCACGATACATTTTATTCAATCCGACCTTTTAAAAAAGAACGATATGAATTTGATAGACATATCGTTACAGAAAGTCGGATTGTAAGGCATTAGGCCCGATCTTATCGTCGCGGCCCAGATAGATTCCTCCGAAAAAGTACATATGAAATTTGGCACACGTCCAAATTCCTTGCGTTTCATACCAAAAAGATTTAAGACGCCCGATTTCATTTCGCGTCACGATAATGGCCGCGGAATGTGATTAAGTAAACACAAGTTTCAACTAGTACGTTTGTCGCCATTTGCGGTCAGTTGCTTCATTGCATTCCGCGGCCATTATTGGCGACGTGAACAAAAATCGCGCATCTTTAAACTTGTTTGCATGAAACGCGAAAACTTGGACATATGCCAAGTTTACTTAGTCACACTCGTACAAAAATCCCGTAAAACAATGACTTCCAATAAGTCCGCCAAGTTTACTGAACTTTTTGCAAAGTAAACGTAAACGTAAAGTATTTTATTTTTAGTCACACCTGAATACAGAAAACGTAAAGTAAAAATTTTCTACTTTTACGCTGTGTAAAAGGTGAGTAAACGTAAATATCTGTAAACACTCGTTTTCTGTACTCGCGTACTTTCAAAAAGTACGCGAGTAACTGAGTACCGGTATTTTTTCGGGAGGAAACGTAAACGTATTTACGCAGCACTCGAGTATACGTATTTATCGAGTAAACGTAAATACGTTTGTACAACTATGCCTTACGGCCGGATTTACTTTACGGCCGAGTTCTCGCCATAAAAAATTACTTTACATTTTCTGTACTCAAGGGGTGAGTAAAAAATAAATACTCTACGTTTAATAACTAGTTCGGTACTTTTAACAACTCCGGGCCTCATTGGTGATGTCGCCGTGCATGCTCGCTGGATTGTGTACGCACACTAATACACGGTTAAATTTTTGGAAATTCGTAAAATCGTGAAATTGTACAGCGATATGTCACTCGTGATTATATGGCGCAGAATGGCGCTAAAACGCTAGTGATAAATAGATTTTTATAATTGGTAAATACATAGGTAAATATTCTAGGTTTTTAGGTAGGTAAAATGTTTCTATGTGTGGCCTTTTAGGCTGTATGTTCACGATGTAAAATCCGCAGCCATACAATTCCTATAGGCCGTAAACCTATTGTTTCAACGTTTCCATTCCATGGATGTTTCTATGAGATAAATTAAATTCCCGTTTAATACTGTTCAGAATTCAGATGAAGTAAAATAGATCTATGACACAATGTGAATATTTAGAATGTTCACTGATGTTTTCTACAATTGCAAAAACTGTGCTATCAAATCAACCTTTTTTGACGGAAAAATCATTTCTAGGGAAAAAGCGCTTTTATAAGCGCTTCCCAAATTTAGAATAAAAAGAAACAAGAGACACGGAGTGAAAGATTTAAAATCAAAATCTTCAAAATCAGAGGTCGATAAAATTTGCAAATATTGTTGAGAACAGTTTCACAATTCTCCAGAATTGCAATCGAAATGGATTTGAAGCTGGATGGCAAAATGTTGATGGCAGTTTGTGGTATTTTTGTGATCATCGTCGCTGTGACCTTAGTTATAGTAAGTTAGGTGACCAAAATTACATTGAAAATAATTATACTGCAGCGCCACACCTACAACAAAATCTACCATAACCCATCTGAATAAAAGAACACACATATTTTTTCCAGTGTATTTATCAAATTGCTTCTACTTTGGGTGAATTTAGTGCAGTTTTTCACGTGAACTTATTCATCAAAATATGGTATCATCATTCATAGTATGGCGATCTGTCTGTCCAGTATGCACACGTTACCGCACTTTGTAAATTTGACAAGTCAAGTGTGAAAAATGAGAATTGGTCAAGTAGCATGTCAAGTGGACACATTACAGAGGTTTGCACTTTGTAGCGTTTATTAATCACACTGGTTACCACAGTATGATAGGATTGAATGCAGTAATTACAAACAAATCTTACCTTGATTTTACAGATTTTCTCGATGAAAAAACGTTACGTGGAATATTGGATACCAAATTCACTCGTAGTGAAGGCAATGTAAAATTATGTAAGAAAAAGTTCTATTCAGGTGGAATATGGTAAATATCATTGTAAAGTCCGCTGTCAGTAGGCTAAAAAAACATACAGGCCCTTGGAGGATTTTGGACCATGGCCGGGGTGCTAATCTTCATGGCTGTCATGGCCTCAATTTCCTTGCTAGTCATTTATTACCTGCACAAGCGCAAGGAAAATACGCAATCGATCAGGTTCAATTGCGCACACTTGTTAAGTGACAAGACGAGTGTCAGGAATTGAGGAGTGACAAATTCAGCATTAAGTGGCGGTAAAAATTCAATGAGTTGAAAATTTTAGTTGTCACGTGACTACACACACAACAACAGTTGACAACAAAATTCGATTCAACTAAATTCACCTAAGTTTTGGTATGTAATTTCAAATTTACTATGTGATACAGCATAGTTAACTTTACATCCTAACGATAAATTTTCAGTGTTTGTATTAAGTGTGATGCATTTAATTCTATTGTCTTATTTAGTTGACATTCAGTTGACAATTATTTGTGACTTCAACTAGCGCGTGTGGGCCCTTTGTCCCCACTTCTTGACACTCACCTTGACTCAACTTAACAAGTTGCTCAATTGGCCCCAGAGTGGAAAACATGCAGCAATACCAGCCGCATGACAAGTCGATGCTCACAGTGGAAATGGGGCCGCGGCCGGTGCCGCCGCAGCAACAGGTGCCAATCCCAGATCCTGTAAAATGCCAGGTAAAATGACAAATGTCATGCAAAGTGTCTGAAGTCAAGTAAAATGCCCTGCTAATGGCAAACAGGACATTTTTACAAGACTTTTGACACATTGCATGACATTTGACATTTGACAGGGCTATTTACAGGCTCTGGGATTGCCCCCAGGCGCAAGAGCGGCAGCAATATCACACTGCTGTGCCGCCGGCGCCCGCACCGCAGCCTCAAGTGGGTATTTGAGGGGTATATTCAAAGAGCATTGTAAACCTTCAGTCGGGTACCCCATTCGCCTTTTATCATCAACCTTTTTTCAGTCATTCTAGTAGAGGATGCCATTCTATTTTTGTCATAAATTTTTCACACTTTTTATTCACATTTTTAGAACACGCCCTTCTATTGGAGGTATGCCGTTACATTAGAAGAAATACAATTTATCTTCTCAGCGATTTTTCTCGCTTTTTGCTTTCTACAGCTACAATTATACACAAAAAAACATAAATTTATTTAAAAATAAATGGTGGTTGAAAGGGTTCAAATTCTGACATTGTGTCAAATTGATGCTCTGGTATAGTGATGTAAAAGCGCCATGGCGCTATTTTTGACCGGCGCCAGGAACAAAATGCCTGGCGCCGGCGCTTGGCGCAAGACAAAAAGCGCCAAGGCGCTTGGCACCATTTTGCTCTGGCGCCATTGGCGTTTGGCGCTGGGGGGGGGGGTCGGAAAAGCGCCATGGCTCTTTTGGCGCTTGGCGCCAAAATCCTGGCGCTTTTTACATCACTACTCTGGTATGAGAATGATGACCCCTGCACATAAAGATTACACTTAGTCAGATTATATTTACCTATCTCAGAAGTCAGAAAGCATATAAAAGCCATTCACACGAAATAAACCAACGGCTAAAAAAATCGACACTTAAGAACAGACTTAAGATCGACACTTAAAACATCGACACGCAGCCAACTGCACCAGCACCAAAAGCGATCGCATACCCCCAGGCCCCACCCCCCGCGCAGGGGGTGGGCGCCCGGCAGCAAATGGGGTACGTGCCCCCCGCGCCGCCCCCCAGACAGGCGGCACCCGTGAAGGAATTCAAATAGCCCGACGGGTTTTTGTCGGGCAGCCCGATTTGTTGTATATTCAATTTATGCATTTCTAATGGTTTGAAAAAATGAAAAATCTGTTCTCAAAAATTCTGTTTTAATCACCTGATCCTGATAGAAACTATTTTTCGCGAACAAAAAAGGCCAGAGTCATTCCCACTAACTAACCGTTGATTATTTCACTACATAAATACACAAATAAAAGTTGACAAAAGTTAGCAAGCATCCATGCATACTGCATTAGAAAATCAGGTTGCCCACAAAAACAAAACCCCCGAGCTAATTGAATTTCATCCCTGACCAACAAGCTTCCACATCTGATGCCTCAGAGAGTGATGTAGATGCCGAGCAGCCGGTTGGGAAACAGGCAGTCCAGCCAGTGCGCCTGATACCAGGTGACTATTTTTTATTTAGTTTGGCTTTATGTATGTTACCTACTTAGTATGGCTGCTAGGGCTAGTGCCACCCTGTGAAATTCTATATAAATTGTCATAAAAAAATTGACAAATTTCATGTAAAGACATTAAGGTACCTACCTGAAAAATACTATTTTCTATTTTACCAGGCATTTTACAATTTACAATTACAGTACAATTTCTGGGACATTTTACATTTACAGAGTGCGAGACCGTCCCCAGGCTTTTATGAATGCTCGATTCTATTTCAAATAGGTGCAGGCTACTCAAAAAATTGCTACCATTCATAAATATGAGACATAACAGAAATAGGCTTTTCTTACTTGGTTGTAATCTTTGTAGTTATGTCACATGCAAACAATCTTCCAAAAAGTCATTTTGGCACCATGCAATTTCAATTTGTCTATGGCAAGTTTGACAGCCAAAAGTTTAGCACAGAGTATTCATATCAACCACTGAAGGTTTTGATATTGAAAAATATCAACTACAAAAAAATTGACATGCAAAAAACTGTAATGAGCACCTTATCCTAGACTGTGAGGAAGCATTGACAAATTTAAACAGTAATCCAAACATAAAAACAACACGATCACACAGCACCACCCCAACTAGCGAATGTAGCAACTGGCACAGAGCCAAATCAAGATCAACACCACACACCAGGCAATAAAACATCCTTGGAGCAACCTAAAGATGCAACACCATACCCAAAAATACCAGCTAAAGAACCTATGGAGGAAGAACCAACTTCGGAGAAAAAGGAAACTGTCACAGAAAATGATTGAGTTGACAAAGTTGTGCGCGATAAATGGGGAACTGAAAGTGTGATTAGCGGAGAATGGTGTTAATGTGTGCATATTTGAATGATTGAATAAGAATTGGAGAAATGCCAAACATATCTCGATAAAAGGCAAAAATAAATGTGGTAGCGCGCAAAATAGAATTTTCTACATTGTGAGTTCTACAATTTGTGACAGTCTAAATATAGTCCAGCGACCGCATGATTTACAATAGAGTCAACCATATAATATTTTTTTAACCAAAACTTTTTTCACATCTACTTACACAGCAAAAAATGGGTGTGTGATGCGCGGTGAAGTGTCCTGAAGTGACTTCACGCAGACGCGCAATGTCGGCGTGAAGACACATCACTGCATTCCAGATGCTTCACGGCACTTCACGAACCATGCAAAGTATGCTGCAAAGGTTCGTGAAGTGCACTTCACGAATTTCGGTCTTCGTGAAGCTAGGTGAAGTGAGTGGAAGACACTTCACCGAAAACTTCGTGAAGTGTGTGGAAGTGAGTGGAAGTGTCTTCACAGAGCTCACTTCCACACACTTCACGAACCCATTTTTTGTTGTGTTATGTCTGCGCACACTAGTTTTCAACCAAAATTTCTAGAATTTGAACATTTCCATGCAAAATTTGGATGTTGTTTTCACACTAAATGATGTAATAAAAACCATATCCGGGAAACCTTGAGAAAAAAATTAGGAAAATCTGGAAACGCAAATCTGGTGAAGATTCTTGGGCGGTAAGCGTTTAGGTAATCATAAGTGATGCCAAAATTTCGAAATAATGAAATACCTTGAACGCATGGGGATATACGCCGGTTACGTTGTCTATACAGAAAATACATACTGAAAGGAACTTATATACAAAATATATGGTCTATTCTGTGTATAATCTCATGCTCAATATAAAAAAAGAAAAAACCTCCGCTGCGATGGCTGGTAGCGAGTGCGACCACGCCCCGATTTTAGCGTCAAATCTGAACACTGAAAAGCTTCAAAAAGCAGTCGAAAAGGTACGCACTACAATTTTACACACTGAACAAATCAATTCGACAATACTGACGTCTTTCTTGACATCTTATTTCATTGTTTTCACTTATTGGCGACGTGCCAAAATCATCAAAAAAGCGATAATTCCGCGCAGGGCAAATGCAGCTTGTGCGATCGAACTTCCAAATTGTGGGTGTGTTTGCACGACAATTGCCTGTCTCTGTTTTGCAGCCAACATTCCGATGAACATATTGAGGTTGGTATATTTATATAGGGATTTAGAAGGATGATTTTTTAGGGTTTTGTTGTTTGGGAAGCTAGTAATCTGATATTTTCATGAAAATTGTGGTCAGAATTCGAGTGTAGCACTGTCTGTGTCTAACTGGCGTATGCATGCTGATTTATAACTATTAGCTTCTTTGACAGACATTTCTCAGACAGACAGACATTTCTCCACGGAAGGATTCCTTTGTTCTCCCACTTTTTGTATGTCTCTGTGCATTTCCAAAGCGCATCGAAATTCAATTTTCAGTATGCATGGGGAAAATGTGCTTAATGTTATCTTAAACTAGTTCAGACTTTTTCATCCGATATTTGCGGAAAAAAAGGATTTGTAATCCGACACTATATACATAGCTATTTCAATCTCGACCACGAGATTCTCAAAATTTCCAATGTCTATATCAGAGTCGAAAACTACCCCATCCCACAACTAGGATGGCCAACGCTTTTTTAAAGTGTTCACTTTTTAATAAAAAGCCTTTTTTTAAACGGGTCCTTGAAAAAAGCACTTTTCCACCCCACAACCCACAAAACCCAAAATTCCCATTTTCAGACCCACCCCATTTGCCTTCGAATCACATCTTTACGCGTCTGGTGCCACGAATGCAATGAAGAAGTTATTCCTGGAGATAATTTACCCCCCTGGCCGGCGGGCAAAATTTTGCTGGAATTACCCAGTCTTCGAAAAGGAAACAAAATTGAAAAGGTCGGGTTTTTTGGGCTTTTTTGGTGGATTTGTATGTCTTTGAAGTTTTGACGATTTTTGAATTGATTTATGTCCTGGCGGTCGGTATAAAAATTGGTGCGCGTGCGAATGCACAATCTTTTCACATTTTCTGATAAACGTCTTTTTTCCTCATTTATAATAGAACGGCATCCATCAATATAACGGAGCTTCCATTAAAACGGCAGGTAAAATAATTGACGACAAAAACGGCGTCCTTTATCAGAATGAATATGATAACATGTTTTGAACATGAAATTTCTGCGTCCGCGCAATCAAAACCGTCCGAACGCGGAACCGAAATTTTCATTTTGCCGTTTGACATCACGAAGTTCCCACCCAAATGTCAACTCCGTGTGCAGACTCCAGCAGTTCACAGTCAACCAAAGTCAACTCAAAATGAATCCGGACAGGCAACTCCGAAAAGAACGCAGCATGCGGAGCGGATACAACATGGTTTGCATGCGGACGGGAGAAAAATTATTCAGAATCCGAAATGGGAACCGGCCCCCGGCGGTGTTCCGGGTTAGATATTTTTCAAAATAAAAAATTGATATTGATTGATATAAAATCTAAATATTTTTTTCTCAATATGCCTACATGGGGTCTACTACGTTGATGCGTTTGGCATACAGTCAATAGTCAGTACAAATTTTTAGAGTCAATATTCCATCAAAAAGAAGTTGACAAAAATGGTATACACCAGGGCCGTATCCAGGGGGGGGGGCGGGGGGGGCTGCAGCCCCCCCCCCCCCTCCCGGGGCGAGACCAGAAAGTGACCGGAAAATGCGACTTTTTCAACGTCAGCGTAAAAAATTTTGCGCGCAAGCGCGCATTCTTCACCATACATAAAGGTATTATCATCTGATTTGCTCCATGTGGCCGCAAATCGTTGTAAATACACTCAATGTTGTGCTTTTTGCTGTTTGGTATGTATATTTACATACATATACAGCGTTCCATGGCGCTGACGCCAACGCCAATAGCGCCATGGCGTGGCGCCGGGGGTGCACTGATACGCACACGTGCCCGATACGCACATATGCCCGTTTTTTTTCATTTGACACTTTTTCAAGTGATTTTCAGGTATGAGTAAAGTGAAAAAAAGTTGCGCAATGACATTAGTAAACTTTTTTCACTTCACTCATATCTGAAAATCACTTGGATGAAATGAATGAAATGAATGGTGTCAAATGAAAAACAGTGAAAAATGGCTATTTTTCACTGTTTTTTAACTTGACACATTTTCAAGTGATTTTCAGATATGAGTGAAGTGAAAAAAGTTCACTAATGTCATTGCGCAACTTTTTTTCACTTTACTCATATCTGAAAATCACTTGAAAAAGTGTCAAATGAAAAAACGGGCATATGTGCGTATCGGGCACGTGTGCGTATCAGGCCTGCCCCGTGGCGCCTACTAATGGCGCCAGCGCCATAGCGCCATTCCGCCACTATTTAGCGAAAATTTTAGGGGGGGGGGCTGAGCCCCCCCCCCTCGCCGGCCGCCGTAAACAAGCAGCCCCCCCCCCGCTCAAAAATCCTGGATACGTCCCTGGTATACACTATCCAAAAATTTCGACACACGATGCGTTATACACATTTCTTCACTTCAACCACAATCAGTCAACCCGGAAATTTCCGTTTTTCGTTTTCCGGAAAATCATCCAATAAGCCTCAAATCAACATCAAAATTCCTTCAGGTCGTCTAAGGCGCGAACATGAATCTGCACCGACCGCCGTACCTTTAGTTGAACCGGACGATATCGATTTAGATGAGAATGATTTTGTCCCGCCCGGTCAGTTTTGTCTTTGTCCCGCCTTTTTGGTCCCTCGGCGGGATTGGGGACAGTTCCGCAAGGAAGTGACAAGGAAAGTGTAAAGTGACATGTATTTTTTTGAAAATATTCTTGGCATCCGAAAGTTTACATTATAACTTGACTTCTACTTGGAATATCACTTGTCATCTTACCACTTTCCTTGACATTTGTCCACTTGCGAAATTTGCCCCTTTTTATCCAAATCACTGAGTTGACATTTGTATCGCTCATCGTTCCTGTGCTACAGCGCGCAATTTTTTGTGGATGTGTTCGATTATCGATATGGCTCTCCCGAATCGCTCAAATTTCTTTTATAAGCCACCAATAGTTTGCAAGTAAAGCGACGTCCACTCATTGAAATTGTGTCCGTTGTTTATTTTGGTGGCAAAAACACGCGAAATATAAGTGTTCATTGTTTTCCTGGCGCGACAGTATTCTTTAACGACTGCGCTGAAAATATCCCTTGCGTGGACGTATATACCTGATCGTACAACTTCATTTTACTGATTTTTTTATTAGTGTAGTAAAAAGGGTAGTTGAGCTTAAAACTAAAACAAAATTAAGTAATTAAAAAAATTTGTAATCAAGTATTCAGTACTGATGCATAGTGACGATTTAAGTTGAAAGTTTCGGGGGTTTTTATTCAAAGTTTCCTTGTCACTTCACTTGTCAATCTTCACTTACTATCACCCCCTGTCTCCACTTGTCGCGAAAACCTTCATATCCAAACAATTCACTTGTCCAAAAATCTCCACTTACATCACCCAGGTTTGGTGGGCTTGGTGAACTTGGGCAACACGTGCTACATGAACTCGTCGCTGCAATGTCTGTCAAATTGTCCGCCGCTGCGGCGCTATTTCACCGAATTTCACCCCCCTTCGGACGAGGTTTGTGTTTATTTGCAGTTTTTCAGGATGGGAAATGATGTTTTAAATATGTTAAAAGTGTGATGTGAAAAATGTGAACAGGGGTTTTCGTATAGATAACCAATTGAAATGTCAAATTAGCTGTTATGTTTTTTAATGTATACTGAACGGAGTGTATTTTGATAAATCAAGTCTCGTGGAGCAGTGTTCACAAAGTGATTTTGTGTAAAAATTTGGGTCAAAATCGCTCAAAAGTGGCTCCAGCTAATGTTTCCCTTGGATAGATGACGTTGTGGAGTTATTATTCTGGCTTTGCTTGGCATCTGTTGAATACCGTATGTGCGGCCTATAGCAATCGTGTCGTGCGGCCTTTAGCATTCTGTCTGTTTTACATATTCTCATGTGAGGGGTCGGCGCGGTGTTCATCAAAGGCGTGCAATTCCGCCAGGAAATAGCCACATGCCAATGGACTTGCGTGTGATGCCGGACGAACTTCAACGTGAACCTGTTTACATCAGATTTCCACTCTATATAGAGATTGATTAATTACATTGAAATTTGTTTATTAAAAATTGAAGGACAAAGAAATTGAAAAAGACGTTGAAATTTGATTAGTCAGTCAAGGGTATAGATAGACATTTAGCTGGGCGGTATCTCGAGTAACCCCCGAAGTTCACCCCGATTGGACACCCCCGATTTCTCTACAATAAATCAAAAAGTAAAAAACCACCCCCCCCCCCCCACTCAGCCAACGCAACCCCCCTCCACAAACCCAAAATCCGCCCGTCACCCCACCTGGCTACCCTTCAATCCGGGCAGGGAGGGCGAAGGTGCCCGACGGTTCGCAGAGTTAATCGGAGCCATGTGGTGTGCCCAACAGTCGGGCGTCGGGCAGCCCGATTTGCTGCCCAGGGGGAGGGTTTTTGTGCCCAGGGAGTTGTTGGCCGTGGGTGGGGATTTTTTGGGGGGTGGGGGTACTGTTTTTTTCGTGATTTTGGTGACAAATGGGTAAGTGTGTACATACAAGTAAATGCAGTTAGTGAATTGTCAAAAAATGGTGTTTTTTACCCCAGCTCACCCTCCCTAGCGCATTTTGGGGTATTTCAATGGTGTGTTAAGTCAAGGGTGTGGGTAATTCCAGGAAATACGGGTAACTTTCCAAAGCTAAATACCGCGACAAGTACCACATAAATATTCATTTGTATCCATTCAATTTTTCCAGTCTGTCCGTTCGTGTCACCCAGCATTCAGCGGTTGGGCTCAACAAGATGCGCAAGAGTTTCTCCGCTGTTTTCTGGACACCCTGCACAGGGGGTTGCGCCAGGCAATGCCCCCTTGGCACAGGGCCAAGCCGCTGCCGCAGAGGTTGGTTTATGGGGTTTTGGAGGGGGGTGTTAATTGGGTGGTTTTCAAGGGGGTTTGTGAATTGGGTGGTTTGGAACTGTGAGGTCGAGGTTTTTTACTATGTTACTATTTTTTTAAATGTTCTAGAATGATGGTTGGATCAAAATTGAGTGTGTGTGGTGATACATTTCTAATCGTCGTCGTAAGATGCTCGGGTCGCAGAAATAGCAAATTGATGATTATATCAACATAAAATCATTTTTATCACGGCTACCAAAGCAATGTCTATCAAAAATCAATCCATATTGCGAAAGTTTAAAAATCAAAATTCAAAATTTCGAAATTCACCTCTAAAAAACAATAAAAAATTACGCAGTGCCAGCTGGCGCCGGCTGCCCAGTGAGCATCAAAAACAACAACAACAACAACAACAAACAAAGCGGACATCAAATTGCCAACACAGAACGGGCCACCCTGTAAACGTGGTTGAAACTGAAAGTGACATTATTACTGATGAAAGTGATAGTGAGAGTTATGAAACTGCGGAAAGTGGACACGAGGTTGGTTCATATTGTGCCCACACACACTAGTTTTCACCGCGACTTCGTGTGAAAACTGAAATTTTTTCAAATGCAAATTAATGAACACGGTTGAATGGTTTCATTGAATTTCAATTTGAATTTCAATTAATGAAAGTTAAAATTTAAAAATTTTACAACTAAAACACATATAGCGTACAATAAGAGTAGGCTGAATGTCGCCATGTCGCCATTTCAGTTTTCACACGAGTCACGGTGAAAACTAGTGTGTGTAGGGCCATTGGGGTGGGGTTGGAATTTTTTGAAATTCAAATCTAGTTTCGGGTCGGGTATCGGGTATCGGTTCCAAAAAATAGCCGACCCCCGGAGGGAGATGTACTCTATGTATGACCGCACGAGTGTGTTTTAGTAGAGTTATTAACGTCAAACGCAATTGATTGGGGTCCTTTATATTTTTTGTCTCTCAAAATTTGTTTAAATTTTCGTTGCAAAGATAAATCTTATCGAACATAGCTTTCCTTTTATTCGGGATGTTTTGTAATGATGGAAATTTGCAACGATGTCAACTGTTTACGTAGTGTTGTGACGATATGGCTTGTCTACTTTCGATATTGAATAGTAAAAATTGTTGATATCTGATATTTGATAGTCGATATCGATATTTTTCAATTTTCTATATGAAAAATAGTCGACATATAAATATATCGTCTACTCCTAATCGACAGAAAATATGTGGAGATTTAGAGCTCTACATAGATCACTGCCATTTTTTGGCCATTATCAACCCGGACAACCTCCAACAAGTGAAAATTACACAAATTGATATTCCATTGTGCTCATTTACAATATTTCCACCAATTTCAAATGCGCAGTCCGCCAGCGACAAAGAAAGTAGTGCATCAGTTACGAAACGACCCAGACTCAATGAAGTTGACAATTCATCTGTTGATATTATTCCCGGTTTGTTTTGGTTGTCATTTTGTGGATTGTATTTGGGGGGGTCACAAAATAATTAAATCTCGTTTTCCGGGTTCCGGATAATAGGTCTGTGTGTTTTGAGTATTGGGTGGGAAATTGCAAAGCGTGTGAAAATTAGTGAGGTAACGTGATTGAAAATCGTAAAAAGCTTCAAATTTGTTCAATGGCGACAAGTAGTTTTCTATCTACAGTAATGGCGTCGTAGCTACTTAAGTTCGTCATAAATCCCCATACAGAAGCCGCAAATTGGCATAAACCACTTTCCCTCACTTAAAATCCAATTCACCAATCACATTTCACACCTACCCAGACAACTCAAAGAGGGCGGTCGATCTGAACAGAGAGAGTGATTCCGGTCTGGGCACCGGGGGCACCCCCTCCATGCACTCGCAGGATAGCCAGCCGTTTGGTGTGTTTGGGGGTTTTGTTTGGGGGGGGGGATTGTGGGGTTGCGGTTGTGAGGCAGTGTACTTTTTGCATGTACGTGTCGGTTGTGTTTGCTGATACCCCGTGGGGGTACAAAATTGCAAAATTATGAGCATTCGTGATGGGAATAATGTTAAGACAAACACAATTGCCGATGTTAAAAATTCCAGAAGTCATGTTGACTAGTGAATACATATCAATGAAAGATTTCAACAATCCCAAACAAAAAATTAACATGATGTCTGAAAAAAAAATATGAAAAAATTAATACCTTGATAAAATAAAAAACCTTAATATCAACCTAATACATAACTCTACGTAGCAATCGACTACGTGCGCGACGGGGGTATAGTATACTCAAGTATAGTGACTGAGGCATTTGACGGGCGGCTTTTAAGTGCGGTCAAGTGTCGAACTTGTGACACCGTATCTACTACCATGGAGACATTCCAGGTGATTTTAACTTGAAATTGTTGACCGCAAGGACGTAGCTGGGGGGGGGGGGGGCGGCCGCCCCCCCCTTCCCGTGTGAGACGTAAACCATGCCA
The DNA here is from genome assembly GCA_964036195.1 of Sphaerolaimus hirsutus. Lineage (NCBI taxonomy): Eukaryota > Metazoa > Nematoda > Chromadorea > Monhysterida > Sphaerolaimidae > Sphaerolaimus > Sphaerolaimus hirsutus. The sequence goes on along the minus strand of OZ038453.1, from coordinate 18,842,311 downwards.
GGAGTGGCACCTTTCTAAAGCGATTTTGTTGGTAGTTTCCAAAAGAAAGTACCTAACGATCTCTTTTATTCTTTGTTACATTTCAGGAGTATAAAAACCGCTTAAACTAAATAAATGCGGTACCAATTATCATACATTTTGGTACATATTTACATGTTCTTATTCTGTAGGCGTTGGCGCCAACATGGCTCGGCGAGTACAAATGGCGCCAGTGCCATGACTTTTTCCGCTATTATAGGCCCCAAATTTTAGGGGGGAGGGCGGCGCCTCCCCCAGTTGGCTTCCGTTTACAACCCCCCCCCCCCCCCGCTAAAAAATCCTGGCTACGTCCTCGGTTGCACGGTACGGTAAAGTACATTTTTCATATTCGTTACGCTACGGTAAATCCATCCCGAATCCACTTTCAGGACCTTTCCCTCCCCATTCCCCACGACACCGCGTCCCTGTCTCGTCTGCGGCACAATTCCGTCTCTCAAGATCAATACCAAAATGTGACGTCATCCGGTGGGCAACGGAATGCGGTAGGGCAAAATATTTCCGGTGCAGATGGGCGGCAAAGTTGGGGCGCCTGGTTTTGGAGCTGGTTCAGTTCTGGTTGGTTGACAGTTTGCGGAGGGGGGGGGGGGGTTATTTGGGGTGGGGTGGATTTTGAAGGTTGTGCGAAAGTTGTGCCACTTGAAAGATTTAGTGGTTTGTGAACTTTTAGTTGCGATAAGTGACAAAGGAAAGTGTGAAAGTGAAAATTAAAAGTGCAAGTTATTTTGTTGGTATTAAGTGAAGTGACTAATGAAGCTCGAAGTGATACACGTAGTAGCAGGCGAAGTTGTGTTACAAGAATTCTCGCATCACTTGATCTTTCTTTCACACAACAAAGGACCCACATCAAAATTCGTGTCAACAAAGTTTTGGTCAATTGTGTGATTTCAACTTTCCTATGTGAGAGAGCATAGTTAATGTTATACCATGACACTCAATTTTCATTGCTTCTATTAAGTGTTGTGCTTTTAATTTTTTTGTGTTATTTAGTTGACATTCAGTTGACATTTATTTGCGATGTCAACTAGTGTGTGTGGGCCCTTCAGGGGTATCTTGAATTTTGATCCTCCGAGTGGTTGGACAGATAGCACATCGCTCCTCCGGAGGGATAGATAGCTGAAAAAATTTCTGGGGGGGGGCTTGGGGAGGGTTGTGGTGGTTCGATATATAGGCTTTTTCGGGGCATAGAAGGAAGAAAAGGGAGAAAAATCGCTAAAAGTAGGTGTAAAATAGCTCTAAATGGGTATACAAGAGCATATAGTACTTAAAATAGCTGAAAATAGGCAGTTAGATGCATGAACTAGTGATTTTGAAGGTGAAAATCTATATATAGGTATGAAAAATAGCGATTTTGAGCGAAAATTGTGGTATAGTTTCTGAAAAATCGCTCCAGATAGGTAGATAGCTGGGCGGTTTGGGGGGGGGGTTTAGGGGGTTTAGGTTTAGCCCAAAATTTTGCCTCCGGGATAGATAGATAGCTGAGCGGCCTCCGGGATAGATAGATAGCTGGGCGGTTTGGGGGGGGGGGTAACCCCCCCCCAACCCCCCCCCCCCATTCGAGACCCCTGGGGCCCTTATTGCATTTCCCCAATCCCAACCTTAACCCCGCCCAACCCCCCCCCCATAACACCCCCAGCCTGGCTGTGGCTCGCCGGCGACACGGTGCACCTCACCGACTGCCTGTCGGCCTTCTTCGCGTCCGACGAGCTCCGCGGCGACAACATGTACAGCTGCGGCACGTGCGCCGTGCTCAGGGAGGCAAATAGGCATTGTGGGATTGTTAGGGCGCCGGAGGTTTTGACCGTGCATTTGAAGAGGTTTAGACATGAGCATAGTGCGAGTTCTAAGGTGGGTTGGGTTAGGGGGGTTGTTTTTTGTGGGAACTTGGAAAAATATGTTTAGCCATTGCCTGGCGGCAATTCCGCAAGTTTAGGGGCCGGTCCCAAACCTTGTAAAATGTCAAAACTCATGTGAAAGACCTGAAAAATGTCAAAAGTCATGTAAAAGGTATTTTTTCTGTAAAATGTCAAATGTGCAGCCACCTTTTCTCTTGCAGTTTGATGCACTTTATTAAACAACATCAGGCTCCGGATCAGTGCGGTTTTATCTATCAGTCAAATCTCCTAGAATCACAATGAACCGAACATAGTATAATTTCGAACCCACAAACTCGGGTTGCCCGAAAATTCGGGTCAATAAACTCCACCCACCTCTAGGGTTCAAACGGGATTGAGTTTTCGGGATCGGGATCGGGATTCACTTTTTGAGATTTCGGGATCGGGATTGGGGTTTCGGGATCGGGATCGGGATTAGTATTTTGAGATTTCGGGATCGGGATTGGCCGGGATTGGGGTCACGGGATCGGTTTTGGCATTTTTTCGGGATCGGGATTGGGGTCTAGGGATAGAGATTTTCGTCACTGTTCTGGCATTCACAGTTGTCATAAAGGTCTCAAAACACTGTTGGATGCCAGAAAAGTGACATAAAATGGACGCTGGGGGTTTGCGTTCACATTTTTGCACGCAAAAATGTCATTTTTGTCACTTTTTATAATTTCGACTATTCCTATTTCGATCGGGATCCCGGACTTGGGAGATTCTTGGGATCGGGATCGGGATTTGAAAGTTTTCGGGATCGGGATCGGGATTGGTATTTTTGGATTTCGGGATCGGGATCGGGATTGGGGTTTCGGGATCGGGATCGGGACTGCTAAATCCCGGAATTTCACGGGATCCTGGATCGGGATCCCGTTTGAACCCTACCCACCTCTCTCTTTCACAGATTTCCACACGAGTATGTTTCCCCCTGGTGGGTTTAGATATCAGCCCCTATGTGCACAAAGATGCGCATAGCCGCGTACATTTGTATGATTTAGTTGGACTTGTGAATCATATTGGATCTGCTCATGGTTGGTTTGGGTGTGGGATTTATGCTTTATAAAAATTTATTTTTTTCCAACGCTATCTGTGGACATAAAATAGCTGTGACACCATGGGATAAATACCATCACAATTAGGTCAAGGACGTAATCAGCTCATTATAAGAAAATTAGGTATATATATAAGTGAGCATTGGCGCCAACACCAATAGCTATCACCCCATGGGGCGGCGCCTATAAATGGCGCCAGCGCCATACCCCAATTCCGCTACTAAAGGGCCAAATTTTAAGGGGGGGTGGCGCTAGGGTGGCAGAATTTACCGTACCGTACCGTTTTTTTTGGAAAATTTACCGTACCGTAAAGTACCGTTTACCGCACTTTTAGAAATTTACCGTACCGTACCGCGTACCGCATTTTCCAAAATTTACCGTACCGTACTGCGTACCGCACTCATTTACCGCTGAAAATGCGGTAAATTTTACTCAGATTGACCTTAAAATTGACTGTAAAATGTGATGTTCTGCAATTGTCTGTAGTCCGGCATTGTTACATTTCTGACAAGCGAAAATTTACCGTACCGTACCGCGAACCGCATTTTTCAGATTTACCGTACCGTACCGTTTACCGCGAAATTGAAGATTTACCGTACCGTACCGTTTACCGCAAAAGAGAAAATTTACCGTACCGTACGGTTTACCGCAAGGCCGTACCGTCGGGGGTGCACTGATACGCACATCTGCCCGTTTTTTTTCACTTGACACTTTTTAAAGTGATTTTCAGATATGAGTAAAGTGAAAAAAGTTGCGCAATTACATTAGTGAACTTTTTTCACTTCACTCATATCTGAAAATCACTTTAAAAAGTGTCAAGTGAAAAAAACGGGCAAATCTGCGTAGCGGGCAGATGTGCGTATCAGGCGTGCCCCGTACCGTCTGCCAAAAATGCTCCGCACCAAGTGGCGCCGCTCAAAAATCCATGCTACGCACCTGAATTAGGTGGTTGATTTCTGCCTAGAAACATCTTTCTGCCATCCTAATGATATAGGTAGTTCCACCAAATTCTATCATCCAAATTCAGGCGGCCACTACATCGCATACTGCAAAAATTCGCACAACGATTGTTGGTATGAATTTGACGATTCCTTAGTTTCCCGAGTCGACGCGGGCTATGTTTCCACCAGAGAAGCTTATGTGCTGTTTTATGCGAAAAGGAGTGATAGAACTGAGGAAATTCGAGTGAGGACTGAGCAGTTGTTGAGGGAGAGTACATTGGTTGGTGTTTTTTGGTGGTGTTGTTTTTTATTGTTTTTGTGATTTTTGTTTTGATGTGGACCAGGGGTCTCCTAGGGGGGGGGCTGGGGGGGGGCTGCCCCCCCCAAATCGGCCAGCTATCTATCTATCCCGGAAACCGCTCAGCTATCTATCTATCCCGAGGCAAAATTTTTGGCTACTACCCCCAAAGACCCCCCTAGGGTTGGCCGATGTTTTTTTTTTAAACGTTTTTTTTTTAAAAAAAACGTTTTTTTTTAAAAAAAAACATGACGTCCGAAAATGTTTTTTTTTAAAAAAAAACATCGGCCGAAATTTTTAGTACTAAGCACTAGGTATTTTGCAAAATTTTTGCGCGCAAGCGCGCAATTTCACACACAAATTGACATTGGTGGTTGTTTTCATTGGTTTTGTTGCATTTTTAGTATCAAAACATCCATTTCTATGTGCTACCATGGGTGAATAAGCCGACATATGTTGCTGTAATATATAATATTGAGGTAATGTGCTTCCATGTACCTCCACAGTGTGTAACTTCACTCCCAAAGTAACAACCTCCTTTTATAACCTTGTTTGATCACCATTCCGTGCCAAACTTTACCTGATGTCACGAACATTCAACTATAAGGCGATATACAAACGATATGTCGACGAAAAATGGATATTTTTGACACAAATCACCACTTATAATGCTATCCCATGGCTCCACAGCCATTATATGGTCATATTTAACATCACAGAGTATTTCCAGTGTCTGATATACCTATATATGTTGACACTAGGTCATATCTGGGAGCTTTTAAAAAAAAACGTTTTTTTTTTTAAAAAAAACGTTTTTTTTTTTAAAAAAAAACGTTTTTTTTTAAAAAAAAACATCGAGTTAAAAAAAAACGTTTTTTTTCCAACCCTACCCCCCCCCCCAAATTGCTCAGCTATCTATCTATCTGGAGTGGTTTTTGAGAAATTTTGCCCCAATTTTCGCTCAAAATCACCAATTTTCACAGCTTTTTATACTTTTCATCTTCAAAATCGTGCTTTCCGGCTATATACATGGTTATATACCTATTTTTAGTCATTTTATACCTACTTTTGGCTACTTTTAACTGATTATTAGCGATTTTTTTTCCCATTTCTGCCTTCTTAACCTTGAAAAAGCCTATATATTGTGCCCCCGCCAGCCCCCCCCCCCAAGCCCCCCCCCCCCAGAAAATAAAAATTTTTCAGCTATCTATCCCTCCGGAGGAGCGATTTGCTATCTATCCAGCCCCCGCGAGGGCCAAAATCCTGGAGACCCCTGATGTGGACACTGCTAGTCCCGCACCCTACAAATAATATCTAGCCTGTAATATCACACAAATTTGTCGAGTTTCATGTAAATGTATAAATTTGTTAAATGTCGCTTTTGCGTTTTATCGGGTTTGTTTTGTACATTCTGCATGGCATATGCATGACCAATTTGATCAGTTATTCGGGAACCAGTACCATGTGTTTCGAGTAATAGTGAGAATTGTCAAGAAACACTTAATATAAAACACGATAATGTGATTCTTGGAGGTACCACCCACAGTTGTTAAAATACTGATTTTTTGGGAAAATGCAAACTTCAGTAAAAATCTCGGGATACTCGGGTATTTCGGGTAATACGTAAATACGCAACATTGGTGCCAGCACAGGGTAATACTTGTCGCGGCATACAAAAATATTTGAGTGACAAACTAACTTTTTCTTGCAGCTAACCTGAAACTTTTTGCACCACTCGACAGCTTCACTTTCTATGTACTTCATACTTTCTACGACAAAATCACCCACCACATTTCTCACCAGGCATCCGAGTACTCTCACCCTCCATCCTCGAGCGACGGCGACGTGTACTACATTTCCCGCGACTGGCTGCGGCGCCTGTTCACATTCGCCGAGCCCGGCCCCGTGTCGAACGACGATTTTCTGTGCAGACACGGGCTTATTGCCCCGGAGAGGGCGGCCGATTTGGAGAGGTACTACGTGCTGGTCGATGGGAGGACTTGGGGAATGGTTTTTAGAAGGTTGGGTGGCCTGGGGTCAGGTTCGATTTGAAGGGATGTCTAAATAATTGTAAGAACAGATGTCCAATGAATAATTTACCGGGCACATTACATTCTACATGACAGTTCTCAAATGTGACTTCGACCATGGTTTTTAGAAAGTTTGGTTGTCTGGGGTCAGATTCAATTTGAACAAATGACCAGTACAAACAAACAAAGTACAAACGACGTTCGCGAATATTCTTACCGTACACTTTACACTTTACATTTTACACGGCTGTTCACAAATTTATAAGACGTTTCTCATAGTATGGTGGGGGCTGGTGTCAGTTTTGTCAAATACCAGGGACGTACGCAGGATTTTTGAGCGGGGGGGGGGCGGATTGTATACGGAGCCCGGCGAACGGGGGGGGCGGCGCCCCCCCCCCTAAAATTTTGCCCTATAGTAAAGGAATAGAGCCATGGCGCTGGCGCCATTTGTGGGCGCCAGCGCCATGGCAGTATTGGCGTTGGCGTTGGCGCCAACGTCTACCATATAGGTATCTATTTATACCTATTTATATGTGGTACTAGGTCCGCTTTTGCACTGTTGGACACTTTTCTAGTGCAATTTGACGGTTGAAAAGACATATTAAAGAATGGGTGGGGATTTGCGCGCTTGTGCGCAAAAAAATTTTAAAGTGGCTACAAGTTCCCCTCAGAAAAGTGCCATTTCTGGCAAATTTTTCTGTCCGGCCCGGGAACGGGGGGGGCGGCCGCCCCCCCCCCCCCCCCCGCCCCCCCCCCTGCGTACGTCCTTGTCAAATACTGTAAAATATATTTTAAAAATGGAAATAAAATGAAAAACAATAGAAAAAGGTTTTTCACTTTTGCGAAGCGTCACCTGTAAACCACGCACAAAATCACTAAAAGTTTGATAAAATCACACCACAGATCCAGGATAATTTTCTCGCCATTTTATTATCAAAATTTCAATCTCAGTTTCGGCGGCGGCCCAATCTGCACCCGGCTGCAGTACTGCGTGCAATGCCAACGCGAATTTGTCCGGCTGCAGATAAAAAGGGCCGCAGAACAGTCGGCTTATGTGGCCGTCAGGAAACAATTGGGACGCCAGCCGTTGCAAGGGGAAGAGGCCAGGTAGTGTGGGGTTTGAATTCGCATTGGCAAAGTGCCCTGCCAAGTGTGATGGGCCCCCGATGATGATGAATAAATTAGTTTACTTCAGATTAAATTTGCCCCTGGATAGATAGATAGCTGCAGAATTTGGGAGGTAACTCCCCCCGCTCAACCCCCTGTTCAACCCCCTGCTCAACCCCTGTTTTGTGGTTCTTTAAGACTAAGACATAAGACTGCCACTTGTGTTGTATGAAAACTGTGTTGTATGAAAACTTTGAGAGAAAAAATGGAGCTTACACTAAGAACCGATGAAACCAACAACAATAGTATACTCCGGTTACTTTACACCATGCACGCGTGGTTCCCGCTGGAAGTGTGCCAACGATGGTCAACGCGTGCGAGTTTCATAAAAAAATGACAAAATTGATTGTTGCTCTTATGTTATTCATTAACAGATTCACGTCGATATTTGTTCCATCTTTTTATGGAAATCGCATGATTTAACAATCATTGGCACGCTCCCAACACGAGACATAAATCATTGCGAGGGCAGAGTATAATGTACGCCTGATATGTAGAAATTTTTTGCAAACGTTTAAAAACGGTTTCAATGCCTGTTATTATTATTTAAAATACGTTTTGTTGAAAAGACACCGTCCATAGGCGGGGGGGGGGGGGGGGGGGGGTCGGTAGCGTATTTATTATTGTTCTTATCGGTCAAAAGCGACAATATGCAAAAACATTTGCAGATACGTGTACGCAATTTGTGCGAGCTGGTTCGCCCGCTGGTATGCTTTTGCATTTTGCAATGCGCCAGGTTCGTTTTCTAAATTTTCTTTTAATTTTACCTTATTTCCTCCAAATACCGCCACCCTCGAACCCCCCCTCTCAAAATCGAAACTGAAAAAAGACCCCCTCGAAATAACTCATCCCTCGATTACCCCCCCTCAATATATGCACTCTGAAAAAACCCTTCTGTTTTTTTTCGAGTCAGTACGGTAAGTCAAAAACTTCAAAAGTAAGAAACTAAACAAAAAAGTCATAACTGCCCCTCTTAAACCACCTCAAAAAAACATTTTGTTCCCCCCCCCGCGCAGCACCCCCCGGCCCCATCGATAACAGTTCCATAGCAGAAAGGGATGAAAATAGCGACGGATTTGTGCTGCGGCGACATTCATCCCTTCGGAGACTGTTTTCACCCGAATGGCAGTTTTTGCTGGCCGCTTATGGCGGCGGACCAGAGGTTCGTGTTTGAGGTTCAGAGGAGGTCCCAGACCCTGTAAAATGTCAAAAGTTATGTAAAATGTTACATGTCGGCGAGAACTCGGCCGTAAAGTAAACCCGGCCGTAAAGTAAATCCGGCCGTAAGGCATAGTTCTACAAACGTATTTACGTTTACTCGATAAATACGTATAGGTACTCGAGTGCTGCGTAAATGCGTTTACGTTTCCTCTCGAAAAAATACCGGTACTCTACTCGCGTACTTTTTGAAAGTACGCGAGTACAGAAAACGTGATTGAGGACATTTTTTGAGTGCATAAAAAGCAAAAAATCACTCACACGAATATAAACGGCTGAAAAAATAACGTAAAATAACAGCGGAAATTGTAGAATTCGCGATGGGTAGGGATAGCGACGACTCTTGCTTTTACCTATACTCATTTTTACGTTTTCGTAGGTACAAAATCGAAAAATTTCTTGCTTTTACGCTTTCCCTGAGTATTTACAGATATTTACGTTTACTCACCTTTTAAACAGCGTAAAACTAGAAAAAAAATTTACTTTACGTTTTCTGTACTCAGGTGTCACTTAAAATAAAATACTTTACGTTTACTTTGAAAAAAGTTCAGTACTTTTAACAACTCTGCCGTAATGATGCCCCGCCTAAAGTAGCACCCTCTACTTTACGGCCGGGTTTACTTTACGGCCGGACCATCCCCGTTACATGTCATGTAATTGTAAAAGATCCTGTCAAATGTAAAATGTCATAATAATTTCCGCTTTTAGGTAGCCATTCCGGTGGCCGCTGCAGCTGCGATGGGCGAGCGATAATAAGCTGTGGATTATCTCGATTTCGTTACTTGGTATTGTCTGCGTGCTCTCTGTTGGAGATGGAATGGTGCCGTGGCATTGTTGTTCAAGTTGGCGGCAGACACACCAGTTGACACATTTCTGTCAACTGGTGTGTGTCAACTCTGATTTCGGCTTCACGTGTCGCAGAGCGATTTCCAAATGCACATGTGGTGATGTTGAAAGATAAATATTACTGCGAGTGCATTGGAAGACGTGAAGCCGAAATCTGAGTTGACACAGACCGGTTGACTCGACCAGTTGACACAATTGTGTCAGCTAATGTGTGGCCGACAATATTTCTTTGTTTGTTTTTCAATTTTGGCGGCATGGCAAGCCAATTTTTTCGTGTAACGCCCTTGGCGCCTGGCTCACTTCTTCCATCGCGCCACTGTGTATTCCGAAAATTGTTGTTGTGTTAGCGATGTCAGTAAGTACCGTATTTCCTCGAAATACCCCCCCCCCCTCGAGACCACTATGAAACAATCACCCCCCGTCGAAATACCCCCCCCCCCAGATTGAGTGTAAAGAGAACGTACATGACAAATACTGCAGTTTGTGTTCTGCGTAGTGCAGAACACACGTTAAAACAATGTCGGAATCACGTTAGAACAGTGTTAGAATCACGTTATAACTCGAAATACCCCCCGGTTTATTTTTCAGAGTGAGAATTTTGAGGGGTGTATAACGAGTCATAGTGTCCATTTCGACGGGGTGTATTTCGAGGATATACGGTACTAAAAATCAAAATGTCATCGTTTTATTCTAAACGTGAGTTTGCGCGAACCCTCGAAATAGCAATGTTGTCAGGCCGATGAAAAGTACGTAAAGTTCAGCATAGTTGTTAACACGTATTTACGTTTACTCGAAAAATACGCGTAAACGCGTACTGCGTAAATACGTTTACGTTCCCTCCCGAAAAAAATACCGGTACACACTTACTCGTGTACTTTTTGAAAGTACGCGAGTACGGAAAACGTATTGTCATTTTCGGTTCATACTCGGAAAACGTATTGTCAATGTCGTTTTTCCGGCAGAAAGTGACAAAAATCGAGAAAGAAATTACTAAGAAATACTTATAAGGAGAGAAAACACATTTTTGATGTATTCCAGCGTGAACATGGAAAAAGATACTGATTTTTACGTTATTTTTGTGGAGTCAATACCCACTTTTACGTTTTTCCTGGAAAAATTACCCGTTTTTACGTTTCCTCTAAAAAAAAGTATTTGACGCACATTTTACGCAGTGTAAAATTATTTAAAAAATACTTTACGTTTTCTGAACTGAGCTGTGAGTAAAAAATGATACTTTACGTTTACGTTTACTTTGAGAAAAGTACAATACTTTTAACAACTCTGAACTGCAGTGCCATGACACTCTGCACGCACAATTATTTATGTCTCACGTGTGCCAATAATCAATATTTTTTTAAATACGGAGAAATTTTTTTTGTGAATACTATAAAAATAAAACGTTATACATATTTAACAGCCATGAATTTTTTTCATTTTTTTAATGAAATTTTCCCAGCGTGGGCCACGCGTGCAAAGTGTAATGTCACTGGAGTATACCCACATAAATGTTTCAATATTTTCACTGTGAAATATTCATGAATTTCGGAAGACACTGACTAAGTTTGTATTTTCGTGTTGTTGCATTCTTTCCGCCAAATGATATTTATTTAGTCTTTATGTGAATATTTATTGATTTAAAAAGTGGTGATAGGAATAAAACGGATAGAAGGGCCCCATTACTTGCATTTGAAGAGACATTTAAATGTAACTTAGATTCATTTTTTTATTTGATAGCACCTTGGTGAAATTTTCTGTTTCTGAAATTTCCTGTTTTTGCACTCATTTCATCACCATGAGAATTTTCAGAAGCGATGTCCCAAAAGAAAAGATCGAACAAATCAAACTATTGTGCACAGAATGTTTCATACGCATTGTTTTTTTGATGGAATGTTTTCTCATAATATTTATTAAATTCTTGATTTGATGCAGTGAACGAGTAGCCGAGTTGAAGACTCTGAAATTCGTTGTGAATTTTTTCAAATATTTTGGTGTCTGAACTTTTACTGACACGCTTACCAACCCAAATAAGAATTTCACAAATGTACATAAATCCAAGAAAAATACCCTGGGAGGGACCCTGGCGTAAAATTTACTTCTTAACACTTATTCAGCTGGGTTCAGTCCCGCATCAAAGAAATTTGAGTGTCCGACATGTTTCTTTAAATTGCAGAAAAAATTCGAGGTGCCCGGTGAATCGTTTTGCCTTTTTCAGACAATCTACTTTTTATTCGTAAACCTGACATTTTACACTTCACATGAAGTTTTACTGACTGGGACTGTCCCGCACTGTGTGAAGTTTCCATGCAAAATGTAGAATGTCAGACAAAATTTGTCAAATTATCGTGTAATATGCACGGTAAAAAAATAACTATTTTACCGGAAGTTTTACATTCTACACGACAAATATGTGTGGCATTTTATGGTGTTCGGGACTGGCTCTGGTATCCGAAACTGGTCTAAGATGAGAAAATCTTGTTTTGGGGGTTTTGCATGAGTCATATTTACATGGAAATGCTGTAAATCGCTTTAGGATGTTTAAAAAGGTTTGGTATATACTGTGATTTTTCCATATTTTACTTGTCATATGAGTTTCTATACATACCTATTTATAAATATGTGTAATGTTGTTCCAGTAGATAAATATAAAAACCCACAGGCGCACATCTCAGAAATGATTAATTTGGGTATTTATATTTTTGGTTACACACTTATGATAATGAATGAATTTTTCCTATTGGCCTTCGCGAGACTTCGAAAAGCTAAAGCTACGTTTACACTGATTTTTGTGCTGACAAAAAGGGAGTGTATAGTTATTAACTCTGGAATAAAGTTCCATGTCTGCAACAAAAAGCAGTGATGTATTTTTACTCACCCGTTGAGTGCAATTGTCATAAGAAAAGTAAAGTGTCAATTGTCATGCAAATTCAGTATGTTTTTTTTTTGCTTGACATTTTACATGACATTTGACACTAATTTACACTTACAGGGTCTGGGACTGTCCCCAGCATGCAAAAAATGACATGTCTCACTATGTGTGAAGTTTCCATGCAAAATGTAGAATGTCAGACAAAATTTGTCAAATTATCATGTAATATGCACGGTAAAAAACAACAACTATATTTTACCGGAAGTTTTACATTCTACACGACAAATATGTGTGGCATTTTATGGTGTTCGGGACTGGCTCTGGTATCCGAAACTGGTCTAAGATGAGAAAATCATATTGGGGGTTTTGCATGAGTCATATTTACATGGAAATACTGTAAATCGCTTTAGGATGTTTAAAAAGGTTTGGTATATACTGTGATTTTTTACAGATTTTACTTGTCATATGAGTTTCTATACATAAATACCTATTTATAAATATGTGTAATGTTTTTCCAGTAGATGAATAAATATAAAAACCCACAAGCGCAAATCTCAGAAATGATTAATTTGGGTATTGATATTTTTGGTTACACACTTTTAGACCCCGTTTACACGGATTTTTTGTGACGACTCGACAACAATAAAACGTTCAATAAGTTGAGTAAAAAGGTTCCATATTCATTAGAAAAAGTGGTCAAGTATACCTTCTACCTAAGGGAATATGCAGGCCAAATTGCAGACTCGTGCTTGTAGCTCAAGATTTAAAAGACATTCGAAAAAAGTTGCTATTGTCGCTGGCTGTCGGAGACAGTCCGACAACTGTCCGACAACTGCAAAAGTTTTCAAACGCCTTTAACTCATGAGCTACAAGCACGATTGTGCAATTTGACATGCATATTCGCCTAGGTAAGATGTACACCTGGTGTTGGCTTGGGTTCGGACACTTAGAATTTTTTTATAAAAAAACTTTATTCCGCTAGAACAATTATCTCAGAAAATTTTGGCCGGTACCGAAATAAAGCCAAAACGTGTGACTACAAAAGCCATGGGACACCCCTGAGTATAATGCCATGTGGGCCGCGTAAGTGGCCCACACATTTTTTTATACAAAATTTCATTGCTGACTTGGGTTCGGACACTTCATTTATGTAGCAGTAAATCTGTCTTTCAAGGCCGGATTTTGGCTTTGAAGACTCTGGCTAGTTGCCAGAGTCCACTTCTTTTAATAAATCAGATTACGATAGACTTTTATTACCTCATGTTCTTGATACTTGTTGATTGAGTTAACAATCATTTTCCTCAGTTCCTCACACATGTGCATCACTCAAGCACAGTTTGCATGCGATTTTGGGAATCCAGCAGTGTGTAGGGCACTGGGAACAACCAGGGCAGTTACAGGGGGTTGTGGGGATCTTTTTATTCTCACCCCTATTCAAGGAAACCCCCCAAACTCAAGACGCTTAAGAGCAAAAATGTAATATTCAAAAAATGTAAAAATTTAGTAGTAAAAAGGTAACAAAAACATAATAATTTTTTGCACTTAAACGCCTCTAGTTTAGGAAGGTTTCCTTGAATAGGGGTGTGTATAAAAGATTCCCCACAACCCCCTTTAACTGTCCTGGTTGTTCCCAGTGCCCTTCACACTGCTGAATTCCCAAAATTGCATGCCAACTATGCTTGAGTGATGCACATGTGTGAGGAACTGAGGAAAATGATTGTTAACTCACACAACAATTATCAAGAAGCATGAGGTAAAAAAGTCTATCCTAATCTGATTTTTTAAAGGAATTGGACGCTGGCAGCTAGCCAGAGTCTTCAAAGCCAAAATCTGGCCTTGAAAGACAGATTTACAGTTACATAAAGGAAGCGTCCGAACCCAAGTCAGCAATGAAATTTTGTATAAAAAATGTGTGGGCCTCTTACGCGGCCCACATGGCGTTATAATGGGGGGTGTTCCATGGCATTTTTAGACAAATGTTAGGGCTTTATATGGATACCGGCTAAAATTTTCAGAGTTATATAGTACCAGCGGAATGAAGTTTTTCATAAAAATTAACCAAGTGTCCGAAGCCAAGCCAACACCAGTGTATAATTGACCACTTTTTCTGATAAATATGGAAAAAAATTTACTCAACTTATTGAACGTTTTATTTTTGTTGGGTCGTCACAAAAAATCCGTGTAAACGGGGCCTTATGATAATGAATGAATTTTTCCTATTGGCCTTCGCGAGACTTCGAAAAGCTAAAGCGACGTTTACACTGATTTTTGTGCTGACAAAAAGGGAGTGTATAGTTATTAACTCTGGAATAAAGTTCCATGTCTGCAACAAAAAGCAGTGATGCATTTATACTCACCCGTTGAGTGCAATTGTCATGAGAAAAGTAAAGTGTCAATTGTCATGCAAAGTTCAGTATGTTTTCTTTTTTGCTTGACATTTTACATGACATTTGACACTAATTTACACTTACAGGGTCTGGGACTGTCCCCAGCATGCAAAAAATGACATGTCTCACTATTGTAATTAAAGTGCAGACAAGATAACTGCCAAAACAAATTTAAGCGAAAAGAAGAAATAAACACAGACATAAAAATTGAAAAATGATGAAAAACAAAATCCACACAATATCATACTTTTGGTTTCTATTGGGCCCCCACACACTGGATGTCAACTGAATTCGTGTCAACTAAATGTCAACTGAATTTAAGTGATACTGTTATTTCAACTTATCTATCTGATAGAGCATAGTTAATTTTACATCATGACACTTCATTTTCATTGTTCCTGTTATTTTAAGTGTGATGCTTTTTACAAACTTCTTGTTTTATTCAATTGACACTGAGTTGACGCGAATTTGCGATGTCAACTAGTGTGTGTGGGCCTATTGTCACTTGCTTGAAAAGTTGTGGAACTTTTATCCATAATTAGGAGCCTAATCCTGTATTTACAGTCGAGACTGATTTGTAAACGCCTATCTATTATCAGTATCACACAATGTTCATTCACAATCGCAAAAGCCTCAAAATTCATCATAGAAGGTAAAGCCCGGTGCGCTTATTTTGCCTACATTCACTGGGATATGGTTTGCACCAGCCTCGTTGTGTTCGAAACGCTGCAACTTGCACTCCTGTGAAAATGATCAAGTCTGGAAGTAAACTCCATAGTTGTTAAAACGTATTAACGTTTACTCGATAAATATGGATGCTCGAGTACTGCGTAAATACATTTACGTTTACTCCCGAAAAAATACCGGTACTCACTTACTCGCGTACTTTTTTGAAAGTATGCGAGTACATAAAACTTACCGTATTACCTCGAAATACCCCCAGGGGGTTTATTATTTCGCCAGCAAAATTTGAGGGGGGATAATTCGAGGGGGGGTCTATTATTTCGCCAGAATTTTTCGGAAATTCCCCATACTCGGACGTAGAACAATCTAACAATTACATAGATGTATTTGTCTTTATAGGTATATATAACTGTATATACACATAAACCCTTCCCTAACGTCACTCAATCATCAGTTTTAACGTGTGTTCTGCATTGTACAGATCACAAACTGTGGTATTTGTCATGTACGTCCTCTTTACACTCAATGTTAGGGGGGGGGGGGGTATTTCCTCAGCCGAATTTTACGGGGGTATTTCGAGGGGGGGTTAATTCGAGGTAATACGGTATTTCAAATGGGCTTTTTAATAGGCTTTTTCAAAGCATAAAGGAGAAGAGGATTGAAAAGCTAAAAAAAGGGACAACTTATACAAATTAGCATCAAAATAGGCAAAAATACATGTATTAGTGAATTTGATGGTGAAAAAGTGAGAAAATTAGTGATTTTGAGTGTAATGTGGGGCAAAATTCTCAAAAATACCCACTCTTACATTTTTCAGTGACAAAAGTATTTTGCTCATGTTTACTCATGAACACGGTTGGCAAAGTCTCAGAAAAAAATAAAAATACAATAAAATGGAAAATTGAAGAATAAAATAAAATAAAATAAAAAAATTCAAAATTAAAATTGTATAAAAATTTAAATTTTTGTTAAAAAAATTGTAAAATTGTATAAAAATTGTGTAAAAATGCACATTTTTTGTAAAATTTTATATCTTGTTGCCTGAGTTTCTACCTGTTTTTTCATGGAACTGGGGGAAGTCTCAAACCTTGTAAAGTGTCATGTCATGCAATGTGTCAGTTGTTCCAAATCGTGTGTTTCTCTTATCTAAATCTTATACTTTGTATCTAAATCTTACGTTTTGTATCCAAATCATATGTGAACATTTGGATACAAAAACAAGCTTTGGTTACAAAAAAAAGCTTTGGACACAAATTAAAAGCTTTGGATACAAAAAAAAACAAAAGATTTGGATACACAATTAACACTTTGCATAACATCTGTCATATCAATTGACACTTAACAAAAACAGATGCACCCAGCACACTCCAATAGTCAATGTACTGAAAATGCAAACCATTGTTATCAATAATCACAACTAGGGTTGGGAATTTCAAAATTTTCGGTTCCGGTTCTCGGTTCCAAAAGATTTCGGTTCGGGTATCGGTTCTCGGTTCCTGAAAATTTTCGGTTCCGCTTCTCGGTTCGGTTCTTAAACTCGGTTCCGGTTCAGTTCTAAAATGATCAAAATTTCGGTTCCGGGTAATAAAATAACCCGGTGTCAGGTAATAATCGGCTGAACAACAGAAAAACAATATACCCAAGTTTACGGGATATACACTTACAAGTGTAATTTATACATTGGTTGGATATTTCATACTACAGGAGCATATCACAGCTTATTATTTCATGGTAGAATGCAGAAATCAGAGTTGTTATAATAATACTGGTATTCAAAAAAGTGTAAAGCAAACATATACGTTTTCTGTACTCGCATACTTTCAAAAAGTACACAAGTAAATGAGTACTAGTATGTTTTTCTGGAGGAAACATAAATGTATTTATGTAGTACGCGAGTGAGTACACGTATTATTTTGAGTACAAACATAAATAACTTTTGCCAACTACGGTCAAAACTGCCACAAAACCAATGAAAACTACTACCAGTGATAATGTGTATACTGCAGTGAGATTACACCTTACAATGAAATCTACCATATCCCATCTGAATAAATGAACATACATAAAAATTTCATCATATTTATTAAAGCAATTTGATAAATATGATGAAATTTTTATACGTTTGTTCTTTTATTCAGGTGGGATATGCTAGATTTCATTGTAAGGCGTAATGTCGCTGGAGTATATGTGAAAGTACACGCTCCCGCGCAATCATTTTGCAAACAGATGAATTTTGCAATTCTGAACACGCACCAAGATGTTCAGCTGCTGTTTAAAGGCTTAGATGTATTTAGGTGTCGAAAAAACGCTGTTTAAAAACTTTAAGATTCCTAGAAAATTTCGGTTCTTTCGGGTATTTACTTCGGTTCCGGGTATAAGTGCCGGTTCTCGGTTCCGGTTCGGTTCTCAAGCTCGGTTCCGGTTCTCGGTTCCAAAATAGTGCTCGGTTCTCGGTTCGGTTCGGTTCGGGTCGGTTCGGTTCCCCAACCCTAATCACAACATTAAACTTGCAGCTAGCTAACAATACCTACTGCGTGAAACTTTTGCAGAGTTATGAACACATTTGTCACTAAAATTTTTTTCATGTCTAGGTCTAATGATAACATTTTTCTGGTCTTTCATGTAAGATTACGATATTTTGTATAAAAATTGGTACAATTTTTGAAAATGATGTATTTTATTTTTGTAATGACATTTTGGAATAAAATAAAATGAAGCATGAATAAAATTAAAATAAAATACAACTTTTATGCAATTTATATATGTATACAAATAATTTTTATGAAACCAACAGTGCTTATGAGTAACTGTAAAAAATAAACACTTTATGTTTTCTGTACTCACATGTGAGTAAAAAATAAATATTTTACATTTACGTTGACTCTCGAAAAAGTTCAGTACTTTTAACAACTCGGGTAAACACTCGTTCAACTGCAGTGAAAATTCCAGAAATATTGTCTGCAGATAATACTCCTGCTAGTGATGCAAAAAGCGCCAGGATTTTGGCGCCAAGCGCCATCGCGCTTTTCCGACGCTCAGCGTCAATCGTCAATGGCGCCTGTGCAAAATGGCGCCAAGCTGCATGGCGCTTTTCATGGGAATGGCGCTTACCGCCAATGGCGCCAGAGCGAGATAGCGCCAAGCGCCAAAAGCGCCATGGATCTTTTTGCCTTGGCGCCAGCCCCAGGCGCTGGCGCCACGGCGCTTTTACATCACTATACCAGACAATAGGCCAACCACGCGCACCCCTAGGTTTGGTAAAGTCGGCAGACGTATCGCCCTACAAACATTTGCGTCAATCTCTCCAGTGGAGAGTGCATGACGGCATTAGGTATGTGACGCAATATTTTAACCATTGGAATAGATCGGGTCACGTATGAAAACTTGGCCCCTATCCCAGTTACCAGTTGCGTATTATACAAATGAGAGTGAAAACTGAAAGTTAGCTAAAAATCGTTTAAATTTGCTTCGCTTTGCCAATTTCCACCTTCATAATTGCTATTTTTGTTTATATACATGGTTATATAGCTATTGTGAGCCTATTTTATTCATATTAATAGCGGATTTCGAAATTTTGGCCGGCTGGCAAGTTCTCTTCTGTTGGAACGGAGCCAACGAATGAAAAATAAAATAAAAACAAAAACGGTAGTTTGAACGGTCAAATTCTTTACAAGCAACGTTGAAAATGTAGATAACTAGGGCGTGGCACGCACGGACGCAGCGAAACGTCCATTTTTCTTTTAATATGATTTTCTTTTTCAATTTCTAGCGTCCGCGTGGGACACGAGTTTCGTTGTTCGATCTATTCATGAGCGAATTCTAACTCTCCGATTTTGTAGGGTGAAATGTCCACCGACTTTAGGTAAGGTTGGGTCTAGTCGGTCAGTAAGGTTGAGTTCAATCAACTACTGCATGGGGTTTGCAAGTTTCAACTTCGCGGTACTTTGAAGTGGTCTGGAGCTGCTTGACGGTGCACAACTTTCCAGACAATTTTTTTATTAAAAATACTTTCTAAAAAAAATTCATTCTTCAACCATGGCGACCTCATAGGCAAGTCGATTTCACTTTATTTTTTCTTATTTACATGATGATTATGCTTAAGACTGAAGACAAAATTGTAGAATTCAAAGACCTACCAGTGTGCCAGAGTTGAATGCAATTGATGCGCAGTCAGTCCTTTTCTTGCACAAAAGTCCACATACTTCAATTGTCGGAATATTGTTAAATTCATCCAGTACATGTTCTTCAATAATTTGTTCATTTTGACCTACTGGAATCCACTTTGGGATGTAGGTGTTTTCTCGGTTTTCTGTGGTGATAATAATGAAAGATGAGATGAGATTACTAATACCTTACCCGCAACCTGGGACCAGTTTCAAAATAGGCAAAGTAAAATGACAAATGATAAAAGCATAGTAATTTGACAAATGACAAGGTAAGAATGAAGTAAAAAGTTAAGAGTAAAGTAACAAGTGGCAAGAAAAATGTTAAATGACAAGGACTGTATTCTGATAAAAATGAAAAAAGTGAAAAATTGCTATATTGCTCTCAAAATCCTCATGATTGTCATTTAAAAAATGCTTTCTAGATCTTAATTGATTTTTACTTTTTATTGTTATTTCTATAATTCTTTCTTGACATTTGCAATGTGTCACTTAACTTTTGAATCTACTCTTAACTTTTTACTTCACTCTTAACTTTACATTTGACAAATTATTATTCTTTTATCATTTGTCACTTACGTTACCTCTTGCAGAACTGCCACCTTGTGTTGTTCACTGTTTTTATCCCGGTTCAGTGTTGAACACAAATTTATTAACCAGTGGGAATAAAAGACTGTTCACAAAGAAATACATGAAAATATAAAAAAAGTTCATCAAAACAGAGTTGTTAGAATTACTGAACTTTTTTTAAGTATATGTAAACGTAAAGTATTTTTTTACTCACCACAAAGTATAGAAAACGTAAAATACTTTTTTTTACTACGTACGCGTAAATGTGGGTACTTTTTTGTGAGTGTTGAAACGACTACTTTTCTTTATAGAATGTGTATAAGTGGGCACTTTTTCATACGTGTACAGCACAACGTATGTTTTTCTATAAGCAAATGACAGATTATATAGTTTTCAAGGTCTCTTTTCTAGGAGATCAAAATCATCGTTCTCCCGACTCGTTTACCACATCCATTGTCTTCACAACCAGGGTTGGTTTTATAAAAATTCATTTTAGTAAAATTGTATAAAAATTGTATAAAAATTTTATTTTATTTTTATTTTATTCTTGTTTCATTTTATTTTATTTTATTTTATTCCCAAAAGTCATTAATAAAATAAAATGACTCATTTTACAAAAATTGTACAAAAATTTTACAAAAAATCAGAAACATGCATGCAAGGCCAGAAAAATGTTATAATTAGACCTTACATGAAAAACCTGTGACAAATTTTTCCCTTACTTTTCAAAAGTTGCATGCAATATGTATTGTTAGCTAGCTGCAAGTGTACAGTTACAATTATTGATAAGAATGGAGTGTGCTGGGCACATTTGTAAAATGTCATGCAAAGTGTCAATTGTCATGACAAATGTAAAGTAAAGTATCAATTGTCATGCAAAATGTCAAGTGTCATGTAAAATTTCAAGCAAAGTGGCAATTGTCATGATAAATGTCATGCAAAGTGTAAATTGTGTATCCAAATCTTGTGTTTTTGTATCCATAGTATGTTTTATATCCAAATCTTATGTTTTTGTATCCAAATGTTCACATAAAGTTTTGGAGTTAACAACAACAAAATTTGGATACAAAACATAAGATTTCGAAATAAAACATGAGATTTGAACACAATTTGCTTGACAATTGATACTTTAATTTTTACATGTCATGACAATTTACACTTTGCATGACATTTTACATGACATTTGACACTTTACAATGCTTGGGACACCCCCCAGATCCATGAATAAATAGGTAGAGACTCAAGCAATGAGACAAAATTTTACAAAAACTATGAATTTTTATACAATTTTACAAAAATATGAATTTTTATACAATTTTACAAAAATTTGAATTTTTATACAATTTTTATTTTTATTCTTAAATTTTCCATTTTATTTTATTTTATTTTATTCTTGAATATTCCATTTTATTTTTATTTTATTTTTATTTTTTTCTGAGATTTTGCCAACCCTGTTCACAACCATTTCGATTTGGTTGCGAAATTTGAAATTTTTAAAGGCACTACCCCCGCATATCTAAAATATGGAACCACTCCTGTAAATACATAGCAGTGTAGTTACTTTATAAATATGTCCCACATTGAATTTTCATAAATACATTTTCGGTACGCGTACGCTTTGAAAGTGTACGCGTACAAGTGCGTACGGTATTTTTTTGAAAAGTATATGTAAATGTATTTACCGCGTACTCGCGTACGCGTATTTTAACGAGTAAACGTACGTACCTTTTCACAACTCTGCATCCAAACATACCAAATTCACACAGAACAAAACCATCTGGAGGTAAAAATCCAGAATATAAATCATAGAAGTAATCCTTGATGAAAGGAGGGTTGTAATAAGGTGCAAATACTGCCCTCAAATAAGCTGCTAATTCATATCGATTTGGTTGACCGGGTAGCCACACACTTGGTGGCAAGTGAAAATCTACATAGTGCCCAGTTTTTTTGTTTGGGTACACCCAGTTCCCATATGGCTGCACGGTTGTGTTTGCCTGAAAGCCTTCAACGTACACAGTTCTTGCAACTGTCTGAAATGTTGATTATTTAGATAATGATTACGGATTGCGTTTAATATACTGTATATACGTACTCGAATAATTCCCCGCCTTGGATAATTCCCCACCTTGAATAATTCCCCCCTCTTAGACGAGTGAGGAACAATTATATCCCCCCTCGAATAATCCCCCCCCCCCATTTTTAGGCATATGATAAAGTGTTTGCATTCAATTTGAACCAAAATTACATTATTTAGTCAATAAAACATATTTCTTTTAAATCAGTTCATAGAAAAATGCTTAATTTTTTTGACGAAATAACAATTCCCCCCTTGAATAATTCCCCCTCTCGAATAGTCCCCCCCTCAAAAATTTATGACAAAAAAATAATTCCCTGGGGGGATTATTCGAGTATATGAGGAGTTTGATTCCGAAACCCGTTATCTGCACGTTTTTGGGTTTTTTGAAAATCGCATTTGAAACTTTGACATTGGCCCGCGCAGGCATGCTTCAAGTGACAACGCTTGCCCAAAACTTTTCGAAAAGTTCATGAATTTCTCTACATTTTCCATATTAACAACCCTCTGGCCGGGGTATATACCTAGAGTTATGATGATTTGTTTGACCTCACATCAGCATAAATGCATGCAGATAACGGGTTCCGGGCGCAAACTTTCACGTGAGTGCCAATAGCCACATGTAGATAACGAGTTTCGGGTGCAAACTTTCAACTGAATTTTATGGAGTGGCACTAGGGGCACCAAAATAGTGCCATTTTTAGGGAGTGGTGCTAGGGGCACCAAAATAGTGCCATTTGTATTGAGTGGCACTAGGGGCACCAAACTTGCGCCATTTGTATAGAGTGGTGCTAGGGGCACCAAAATAGTGCCATTTTTAGGGAGTGGTGCTAGGGGCACCAGAATACTGCCATTTTTAGGGAGTGGTGCTAGGGGCACCAGAATAGTGCCATTTTTATAGAGTGGTGCTAGGGGCACCAAAATGGTGCCATTTTTATAGAGTGGTGCTAGGGGCACCAAAATAGTGCCATTTTTAGGGAGTGGTGCTAGGGGCACCAAAATAGTGCCATTTGTATTGAGTGGTGCTAGGGGCACCAAAATAGCGCCATTTCTATGGAGCAGTGCTAGGGGCACCAAAATAGTGCCATTTTTATGGAATGGTGCTAGGGACACCAAAATAGTGACATTTTTTATGGAGTGGCATTAGGGGCACCAAAATAGTGCCATTTTTATGGAGTGGCATTAGGGGTACCAAAATCACGCCATTTTCATGGAATGGTGCTAGGGGTGCCAAAATAGAGCCATTTTTATGGAATGGTGCTAGGGGCACCAAAATAGTCACATTTTTTATGGAGTGGCATTAGGGGCACCAAAATAGTGCCATTTTTATGGAGTGGCATTAGGGCTACCAAAATCACGCCATTTTCATGGAATGGTGCTAGGGGTGCCAAAATCACGCCATTTTCATGGAATGGTGCTAGGGGCACCAAAATAGTGCCATTTGTATTGAGTGGTGCTAGGGGCACCAAAATAGTGCCATTTTTATGGAGTGGCATTAGGGACACCAAAATAGTGCCATTATCATGGAAATGGTGCTAGGGGTGACAAAATACCGTATTACCTCGAAATACCCCCATGGGGGTTTATTATTTTGCCAGCAAAATTTGAGGGGGGGTTAATTCGAGGGGGGGGGTTTATTCAAGGGGGGGTCTTATTATTTCATCAGAAATTTTCGTAAGGATCGTAGTAAATAGTAGGCATTTGCATGCACAAAACAGGTAATAAATGTGTCCAAACAAGATATATTTGGACATAAAAATGTATATTAGCTACACAAACATGTCCATGTGTAGCTGCAATACAGATAAACAGTAATATACATCATGTACATTGCATACATGACGTATTTATTATGTACATGACGTACATCATTCCGAAGGGGGGGGTATTTCGAGGGGGGGGTTTATTATTTCCCCAGCCGATTTTGAGGGGGGGTTAATTCAAGGGGGGGGGATAATTCGAGGTAATACGGTAGTGCCATTTTAATGGTGTGGTTAGGGGCACCAAAATAGCGCCATTTCTATGGAGCAGTGCTAGGGGCACCAAAATAGTGCCATTTTTATGGAATGGTGCTAGGGGCACCAAAATAGTGACATTTTTTATGGAGTGGCATTAGGGGCACCAAAATAGTGCCATTTTTATGGAGTGGCATTAGGGGTACCAAAATCACGCCATTTTCATGGAATGGTGCTAGGGGTGCCAAAATAGTGCCATTTTATGGAATGGTGCTAGGGGCACCAAAATAGTCACATTTTTTATGGAGTGGCATTAGGGGCACCTAAATAGTGCCATGTTTATGGAGTGGCATTAGGGGTACCAAAATCACGCCATTTTCATGGAATGGTGCTAGGGGTGTTAAAATCACGCCATTTTCATGGAATGGTGCTAGGGGCACCAAAATAGTGCCATTTGTATTGAGTGGTGCTAGGGGCACCAAAATAGTGCCATTCTTATAGAGTGGTGCTAGGGGCACCAAAATAGTGCCATTTTTATAGAGTGGTGCTAGGGGCACCAAAATAGTGCCATTTTTATGGCATGGCATTAGGGGCACCAAAATAGCGCCATTATCATGGAAATGGTGCTAGGAGTGACAAAATAGTGCCATTTTAATGGTGTGGTTAGGGGCACCAAAATGGCGCCATTTCTATGGAGCGGTGCTAGGGGCACCAAAATAGTGTCATTTTATGGAGTGGCATTAGGGGCATCAAAATAGTGCCATTTTATGGAGTGGCATTAGGGGCATCAAAAAAGTGCCATTTTTATGGAGTGGTGCAAGGGGCACCAAAATTGTGCCATTTTTATGGAGTGGTGCTAGGGGCACCAAAATAGTGCCATTTTTATGGAGTGGCATTAGGGGCACCAAAATAGTGCCATTTTTATGGAGTGGCATTAGGGGCACCAAAATAGTGGCATTTTTATGGAATGGTGCTAGGGGCACCAAAATAGTGCCATTTTTATGGAGTGGTGCTAGGGGCACCACAATAGTGCCATTTTATGGAGTGGTGCTAGGGGCACCAAAATAGTGCCATTTTTATGGAGTGGTGCTAGGGGTGCCAAAATAGTGCCATTTTTACAGAGTGGTGCTAGGGGCCCCAAAATAGTGCCATTTTTATGGAGTGGTGCCAGGGGCACCAAAATAGCACCATTTCAATGGAGTGGTGCTAGGGGTTCCAAAATAGCACCATTTTTATGGAATGGCACTAGGGGCACAAAAATCCCACCATTTTTATGTAATGGCACAAGGGCACAAAACTCATGCCATTGTTATGAAGTGATACTAGGGGCACCAAACTCACACCATTTGTATTGTGGTGCTAGGGGCGCCAAACTTGCGCCACTTTCAAGGAGTGGCAGTATGGGTGCCAAACATGTGCAAATGTCTATGGAATGGTGCAAGGGGCACCAAAGCCACACCATCTTTATGGAACAGCTCTAGGGCCACCAAACTCATCCCATTTTTATGGAGTGGCACTAGCAGTGCCAAACTCATGCCATTTTTATGGAATAGCTGTATGGGCGCCAAACTTAAGCCATTTTTATGTGAAGGGTGTGCTTCTAAAAGTACCGATCTACAAAAAATCGATTTTGAGATAATCGCAATTGAAAGTTTGGAGTATGCAATACCCATACATGGGTATTGGGTATGGGAATTTTGGGAGGGGGTATTTCGGCCATATTGTTGGGTATCCACATGCATGGGTATAATCATTGATTATACACATAACACTAGCTATATAAAATTTAGTGAATTGTATTTTTGTAGTACAGTACATTTTAAAGGAACAAATTGGTAATAGCGTGTAGATCGGTATTTTTTAAAGCACAAAATCAGAAAGCTGTAGATCGGTACTTTTACCCATAATAAAAAAGCACAAAATGAATTTTTGCGCAACCGGACGCTGATCTGACATCGGTACTTTTAGAAGCACAAAAAATTATGTGCAGATCAGTACATTTAAAAGAACAATTTTGAAAAAAGTGTGTAGATCGGTACTTTTAAAGACACAAAAGGTGAAAAAGCTTGTACATCGGTACTTTTAAAATTACAAAAACTGTATTTTGCGATTTTTTTGCTTTTTTCGACCCCCCATTTCTCAAAATTGAATTTCGCACCCCCCACATATTATATATATTTTTGAAGCGCATTTTTATGGGGACCCCAAAAATGGTCCTAACTCAAATTTGAAAAATTTGTAGATCGGTACTTTTAGAAGCACACCCTTCATGTAGTCATGGTAGGGGCACCAAACTCATGCCATTTTTATGGAGTGGCATTAGGGGCGCCAAAATAGTGCCATTTTTATGGAATGGCTGTAGAGGCACCAAACTTAACCAATTTTATGGAGTGGCACAAGGGGCACCATACTTGCACCATTTTTATGGAATGGTGTTAGCTTGGGTTATAATAGGTACATTGAAAGTTATGTTTTACACTGTAGAAGTATGTGGGCACACACTGGCTGGATTTATTAAACTATACTAACATATTGCAGTTTTTTACACAATAGAATGAACAAATGGAAGCTTTTGCACTAAAAATTCCTCAAAACCAATGAAAGCAATATCAAAGGTAATGTGTAAGTGAAGTTGTGTCCCTTAGTGCAAAAAATGCAAAAAAACAGTGCATGAGTATTAAAAATGTTAGCTGAGGTTTAAAAATGGTTTCGATGTGTGTTTCTTAAAGAAATGTTGTTTTAAAAAAAACTTAAAAAGTACTGGTCATCCTTAGCCATTGTTATACCTCTTCTGCGTGTGGAATGTTGATGCATTCAATTTTTAA
The DNA here is from genome assembly GCA_964036195.1 of Sphaerolaimus hirsutus. Classification (NCBI taxonomy): domain Eukaryota; kingdom Metazoa; phylum Nematoda; class Chromadorea; order Monhysterida; family Sphaerolaimidae; genus Sphaerolaimus; species Sphaerolaimus hirsutus. Next base: position 18,815,322 of record OZ038453.1, on the reverse strand, counting down.
AATTGTGCTTTATGTCAGGTAAGGCTTGCATCACAGTGGGTGAAAAAAGCATAAACGAAACAGAAATCAAAAATGACTGAAAATCACCTAAAACAGAATGTCTAAACATGAAGAACAAACAAAAAACTGTGAGTAATGCAAATGTAATGGAGTATACTACTTCTATGACTACACATTGCAACACACATGGATTATTATGATCTGGCAAAATGTCTATAATCCATTTTCTACATGCCTTCTTGGATTTGGTCATTTTACTTTTTTATTTTATTTTATTTTACTGTTTTTTTAAAATCATTTTAAATGTTGTGTGATTTTTGTCATTTTACAGAATATTTAATATTTCTTTTTGACATTTCACAGGGAATTAGTCATTTTACAGTGATTTTTCTAGTATAGAAATAGGATTTTTAATGGGTGCACCATTCCCTAGCACCATTCCATGAAAATGGCGTGATTTTGGCGCCCCTAGCACCACTCTATAAAAATGGCACTATTTTGGTGCCCCTAGCACCATTCCATGAAAATGGCACTATTTTGGTGCCCCTAGCACCACTCCATGAAAATGGCACTATTTTGGTGCCCCTAGCACCATTCCATGAAAATGGCATGATTTTGGTGCCCCTAGCACCACTCCATAAAAATGGCACTATTTTGGCACCCCTAGCACCATTCCATGTAAATGGTGTGATTTTGGTGCCCCCTAGCACCACTCCATGAAAATGGTGCTATTATGGTGCCCCTAGCACCACTCCATGAAAATGGTGCTATTTTGGCGCCCCTAGCACCACTCCATAAAAATGGCACTATTTTAGCACCCCTAGCACCATTCCATGAAAATGGCATGATTTTGGTGCCCTCTAGCACCACTTCATGAAAATGGCACTACTTTGATGCCCCTAGCACCACTCCATAAAAATGGCACTATTTTAGCACCCCTAGCACCACTCCATAAAAATGGCGCTATTTTGGCGCCCCTAGCACCACTCCATAAAAATGGCACTTTTTTGGTGCCCCTAGCACCATTCCATGAAAATGGCATTATTTTGGTGCCCCTAGCACCATTCCATGAAAATGGCACTATTTTGGTGCCCCTAACACCACTCCATAAAAATGTTCACAAGTGGAGTTATTCAAATAAAAAGTCATGTGGAGATAACGAGTTTCGGGTGCAAAGTCACCTGCAGATAACAAGTTTTGGGTGCAAAGTCACCTGCAGATAACGAGTTTCGGGTGCAAAGTCACCTGCAGATAACGAGTTTCGAATCCAAATTCATAAAAACCAGTACAGATTTCCTTAACGAGTTTCGGATGCAAACTCCATTTTTGTATGGTGAGTTTGACAGCTCCATACTAAATCCTTAACGAGTTTCGGATGCAAACTTTTTTCTCTGCAGATAACGAGTTTCGGGTGCAAAAAATGATAGTTTTTTTGTAGATAACGGGTTTCGAGTGCAAACTCGCCTATTTTGGGCTGCAGATAACGGGTTTCGGATGCAAACTTGCATTTTTTTCAAAAAACGCTATCTCTGTATCTCGGGAACGGTATGAGATATTGAGAAAAAATTTTGTCTATCATGAAGAAATATATATATATATACGTCAGATCCGCACTTAACTCAATTTTTTTCACTTTTGCACTTAACGGGTTACGGAACCAAACTCCTCATATATGGTAGTCGTAAATTTTTAAATACACACTGAAAATATCTTCCCCAATTTGTCTAGCATTGTCTTTGATTTTATGAACGCCAATCCTCCAATAAATCCATTTGCATTGCCCTTGTCCTTGCACGTCTGTTTGGCTGTGTCGTAGTTAAAGTTGGCTATATCAGTGTAGATTGCATAACATCTGCCTTGGAAGTATGCCACTTCCTGTGTGCTTTGCGCATCAGCAGGTAATTTTTCTTGGCACTGTGCCCGGAAAGCTGCGGTGTTGAGGTGGATGTGATGTGGAATGAATTCATATTTCTCTGAATTTCCTTTGAATTAACCCCCCCCCCCCCTTTCGAAATCTCCCCTTGAAATTTGGCTGAGGAAATAATAAAATCCCCCTCGAAGTACCCCCCTGAAATTGACCGTAAAGGGAACGTACATGACAAATACCGCAGTTTGTGATCTGTACAATGCAGAACACACGTAAAAACCGATGATTGAGTGACGTTAGGGAATGGTTTATTTGTATGTACAGTTAAATATGCCTATAAACACATAGGTACATCAAGGTAATTGTTTGATTTTTCTACGTCTGAGTATGGGGAATTTCCAAAAATTTCTGGCGAAATAATAGACCCCACCCCCCTCGAATAATCCCCCTCAAATTTTGCTGGCGAAATAATATACCCCCTTGGGCCTTGGGGTATTTCGAGGTAGTACGGTAGTTTATTGGTATTTTAAACTAATTCTGCGGTGCCATGTTCCATGGGAAAAATTGAGCATTTGGGAAGATAATCACATTAGTGATGGAAAAGCGCCATGGCGCTGGCGCCTGTCGCTAGCGCCAAAGGAAAAAGCGCCATGGCGCTTCTAGAGCTTGGCACCATTTTGCTCTGCCGCCATTGGCGCTTGACGCTGGGGTTCGAAAGAGCGCCATGGCGCCAGAGTCCTGGGGCCAGATTTAATATGCCCTACAAATATTCTTAAGTTATGCACTACACCCTACATGCGTCTCCCTACACGCCCGACAAAACAGTGTACAAAGCATAGTTAAGTTATGCGCGTAAGGCGCCCTATGAACCAATTTCCAATTCAATTCTCAGGTTTTGTCGGGCGTGTGGCTGACAAAATAAAAATAAAAATAAAAATCCGCCCTCCAGCAAAATGCTGTTGGGAGCGGTGAAAGTTAGGTCAAAATGACCGACGGAATAGGTAAACTCGGCAGACATGAAACGAGTCAGCTTTCTTTCTTTTATGTACGAGTAAGATGTCTCAAATTCAAATTCGAACGGACGGATTCCGTTTGTATCACAGTTTATTTAAACCAATTGAACTTTCAAATGTGAAAAATAAATGGATAAAGCTCGGATACAAAAATACAGAGTCGGAAAGCTTGATATCTCGCTCAAACAGTTCTAACGAATTCCTAAAAGGACGAATGTGATAGATATCCGGTATGTTAACTTGGCACGCGTCAGGTTACGTATTTTATGAATGGGGTGAAAGACGCAGGATTTACATTTGCGTTACTCATTACGTCTGTGGAACACAATCGAGCGACTGGAAATGATCACAAATGTGTCAACTAGTGTACTTGTGATCATTTCTGGTCGATTTATTGCCATCCGCAGCGATAATCAGTGACATGAACATGAAACCTGCATTTTTCGCTCCCATTTGTCTGAAACGCAGAGCGACTTGGACGTGGGCCAAATTCACATGTGACCCTATCGTTGGTTTATACCCAGGCTTGCAGCTCCCATTTTCGGTGTGTGAAAAAATGTGTGAATTTGGGAGCGTGTGAAATTTTTGGGCTGAATCACAGCCGAAAAAAATACACATAAAACATGTGTGAATTTACAACACTGTGTGAATAATATTGCTATAATTTGAGTTGCTTGTGCAAATGCAGCTGTTATCTCATGTTACATAGCAGTCAAGACAAAGGGGTCAAAAGAAAGGGTGGCCCACATTGAAAATGCAAACTCAAATTGCATTTTCATTTAAATGCACTTCATACATTCATATATTTATATGGCATTATTGACCTTAGAATGGGATTTTTAATTGTGTTTTAAGTTTTATTTCTAATTCTATGCATAGATATAGTTATATTTACAGCTCTTTACATATTCGATAAAATTTAATTTGCACTCAGAATTTATATTCTTGCTCAACTGACTGCTCACTTTACTATGAAATCTACCATATCCTGTCCTAATAAAACCAATTTTTTAAACTCTCATTACATTAAATTGCTCTCACAATGTAACACATGCTCTCACATTGCTATTTGACCCACACTGTAATGTGATGGGCACTATAATTTTCAGTGTGCAGAGGTCACCTAAATATTGACCTTCTGCTGTGTGTGAATCTATACAATTTAACACATTGAGGCACACAGTTACATAGTGTGTGAAAAGCTGTTTCAGCAACAGCAAACAGCAACAAATGGGAGTGTGTGAATTTTTTGTGTGTGATTTTTATTACTGATGATTTTTATTGACTTGTGTGAATGTGTGAACGTAAAAAATGTGTGAACTCTGCTGCAACGCTGTTTATACCGCACTCGTACAAAAATTCCTTAGACCATTGACTTCCATAATGTCCGCCGAGTTTACGCACACTTCACAATGTATCCAGTGGATTTCGGGCCTCTTTCCTCAAATCTCAACACATTCTCAGCACACAGTGCTCCACCCTAAATACAGGTTGGCCCAAATGCAACGTTCTTTTGCTTGCATTGGCATCGTTTACACAATTAACACATGATCTTTTTTTGTGAAACACTAAACAAAACAAATAAATATGCCCTACACCCGACACGTGTTTCCCGACACGCAATTGAATTGCGTTTTGTCATGTCGGGAGACTGACGTGTAGGGTAGGGCATCCGTAAACAATTTGTAGGCCGGCTGCCCGATTTCGGGCGCATTACTTTCGGGTAGGGCACATTACTCGAGAATTAAATCTGGCCCCTGGCGCTTTTTCCATAACTAAATCACATTCAATGATAACTGAAGTAAATTTGTTTGGACATGCAGCCAGAAGCCACATTAGTATTTTATGCTACATAACAACAATATGCGTGTACATATGGTTCCATGAAGCGTGTGGAAGCGGGCTGGATGCGCGTGAAGCGGCGCGCTTCCACACGCTTCCACACGCTTCCACCAACATCACGAGATTCTGGGTGAAGTGTCTTCCACACGCTTCACCTAGCTTCACCACGCGCTCATAGGGGATTTTCGGGGTAGCATTTTAGGGGGGGGGGGGTCCGCCAAAGTTTGCATGGTTATAACTTTGCAACCACTTTACGAAATTTAACAAAATGATGTTTCAGATCAGGGCGGTATTGAAAATTCAATTCGACTTTCTACGATCCCCCTGACCCGAGATAGGGTTGGTCTGAAAAAAGGCACATTTTTCGATTTTTTTGGGTGTTGCCTTGAACAGCAAACTTTGAATGTCAATAACTCCGTTATTTCACGGCCGATTTTGTTCATTTAACTTCTAAAATGAAGCAAAATCTTTGGAGATTCCATTTTTGAGGTCATTTTGGTGATGTACAATTGCGGTCATATCGATTTGATCCAATTTCTGAATGCCAAATTTTGAGCAAATTTTTTTATTTGAACATGCTATCATATATTTTAGACCACGAGTACTCATATCAAACAAAAATGAGTTCAATATCTCTTTCCAATCAAAAGTTATAGCGCATCAAACTTTCCCTCCCATGCACATAAATAACTGCATGAAGAACAAAGCATGCAACTTCAAAACTCCATATCTCGACCATTTCTCAGCCGATTTTCACCAACGAACACTTAAAATAATCAGAATAGCATGGAGATATCATTTTTATCATCAGTTTACTGTATAAATTTTCATTATGATAATTTCATTCAAGAGTTATCATTGTTTTCTTGTACTGGAGAACTTATACAAAACACAGATAATCAGGTCTAATGGGGATTAAAATGATATCTCCATCTCATTCTGATCATTTTAAGTGTTCGTTGGTGAAAATCGGCTGAGAAATGGTTGAGATATGGAGTTTTGAAGTTGCATGCTTTGTTCTTCATGCAGTTATTTATATGGATGGGAGGGAAAGTTTGATGCGCTATAACTTTTGATTGGAAAGAGATATTGAACTCATTTTTGTTTTATATGAGTTCTCGTCGTCTAAAGTATATGATAGCATGTTCAAATAAAAAAAATTTGCTCAAAATTTGGCATTCAGAAATTGGGTCAAATCGATATGACCGCAATTGTACATCACCAAAATGACCTCAAAAATGGAATCTCCAAAGATTTTTTTCATTTTAGAAGGTAAATGAACAAAATCGGCCGTGAAATAACGGAGTTATTGACATTCAAAGTTTGCGTGTTCAAGGCGACACGCGAAAAAATCGAAAAATGTGCCTTTTTTCAGACCCACCCTATCTCGGGTCAGGGGGGTCGTAGAAAGTCGAATTCGATTTTCAATACCGCCCCGACTTGAAACATCATTATGTTAAATTTTCGACACATTTCGCCAAGTGGTTGCAAAGTTATAACCATGCAAACTTTGGCGGACCCCCCCCCCCCCCTAAAATGCTACCCCGAAAATCCCCTATGCCCACAAGGCATGTAGACCCGGCAGTCATGTATTTTATGGGAGATTAGCTCAGCACAGGAGTGAATGGCAGCGGGTTTACATGATTAGTAAAGTCGTAGGTCCGCCGGCAGTGCGTGTGCACTCGCATTGTTTTTGTCACCGTTTTGATGACAATGCTGAAAAAAATTAATGCGTAATAACTGACGAGTTCCTCAATTTTCCTTGGAGTGGTCCCATCAAACCAGTGACAAAAACAATGCAAGTTCACACGCACTTAGGCCCGCGCTAAGGGTTGAGTAGGGGGGGGGGTTGGGGGGGGGTTTATCCCCTCCCCAAATCCGTCAGCTATACGTCTATCCCGGACGCAAATTTTACGACTATCTATCCCCCAAATCGGCCAGTTTATCTACCTATCTGGACCTTCTGGGGCCTCAACGTGCAACAACGTGCTGCGTCAATCCTCTCTATACCAATACCATAACCATGGCTAGCGGGTTCACACGACTACAGGCACAGGGTCGCGCCATCCAGTCGCTTAAAGCATTTCCGGCAAAACACACCTGA
>OZ038453.1:18739967-18808296 GCA_964036195.1 Sphaerolaimus hirsutus | reverse complement strand
AAAAACGACATTTCACGCAGTGACAATCAGCATCACATACAATTTATTTGGAAGCACATTCCATAGATGCATAGTTGAAAACGTATTTACATTTACTCAATAAATACGGATATTCGAGTACTGTGTAAATACTTTTACATTTCCTCCCAAAAAATACCGGTACTCACTTACTCCGTAATTTTTGAAAGTACGCAAGTACAGAAGACGCATTTGAAACAGGCTTTTAAAAAGCTTTTCAGGGCATAAATGAAAAAGGAGAGAAAAGCTTCAAATGGGACAAAACATACAAAATAGCTTAAAAATAGGCAAAAACACATTAACTGGTGAATTTGATGGTGAAAAGGCTCGGAAATTAGTGATTCTAAGTGATAATTGGGGCAAAACTTCGCAAAAAATAACCACTTTACATTGTCCGGTGACAAAAGTAATTTACTCACTTCTACTCATCAGTAAAGTAAAAAATAATACTCTACGTTTACATTTACTTTCAAAAAAGTTCCGTACCTTGACCAACTCTGCATAGATGGACAAAACCAGCGCGCACCGAATTAGCAAAAAAACTCCCTCCCTCAAATAACTCCCCCCTATTTTATGTGTTGGAAAACATCCACGTATAAAAAACTTATTATGTGTAGGTATGTTCATTAAAACTATGCATTTTTTGCAGCTGATGCACACTATCATTGATTTCATTGTATCAATTAAGGGATTTCTATTCTGGCTTACACGTTTATGGAACCTACTTACCCCGTTAAGATGATATATTGATCATGCTTTTTACTCAATTTTCCGACGAAAAAATAACTAAAATAAGTCCTCCCTCAAAAAATTCCGAACAACAAATTACTCCCCTGGGGACTTATTCGAGGATTTACGGTATTTAGGATTCTAAACATACCTTGTGGTCCACCGAGCATAGCACGTGGCTGTGTCACTTTCCAACGGTTTATGCTTGGCTGTGCATATGGTTCTTGTCAAAGTGACATGTCTGATATGGCCTGGCATGTCTGCCGTTCAAGTGGAATTGCCAGAGCTTGTTTTGTTATCGGCCAGGCTTTGCACTTCCATGATTGAACGGCCAAACTCGGTGATACAGGGTGGGCTAGATTTCAACCCTGTGGGGGTTGGATAGATAGCAAATCGCTCCTCCGGAGGATAGGTATCTGTGTATGTGAGTCTGTTAGTACTATGATCCTTCACGAAAATTTCTGATGATTAAATAAACCCCAACCTCAAATACCCCCCCCCCCCCCAAAGTTAACCTGCCTCAAAATTTGCTTGCAAAATACCGTATTTCCTCGAAATACCCCCCCCCCCACCTTGAAATACCCCCCCCCCTCGTTTGACCCCACCCCCTTCTCGAGACCACTATGAAACAATCACCCCCCCCTCGCGATACCCCCCCCCCCAGATTGAGTGTAAAGAGAACGTACATGACAAATACTGCAGTTTGTGTTCTGCGTAGTGCAGAACACACATTAAAACAATGTTGGAATCACGTTAGAACAGTGTTTATACCATCTACGTACTAATATTAGTATACAGGAGTTTATACATGTCAGTTATTGATGCAATTTTCTACCCCAGCGCACATCACAAACCACGATTTTGTACTAGGATTTCAAAAAATTTCCTGTGAAAAAATAACCCCCCCCCCTCGTTTAACCCCCCCCCTCTCGGGAGCACTATGAAAAAATCACCCCCCCCCCCGGGGGGTATTTCGAGGAAATACGGTAATAAACTCCCCTGTGGGGTATTTCGAGGGAATACGGTATAATTAATCACTGAGTAAATATGTTTATGTTTACTGTGAAAAAATACCTGCACTCACTTGCTTAAATTTTCTTTGATTTTATCAATAAGTCATTCATTATTATACCAATTTATATCATTTTGTATAAGAAAGACACAAATAATATTTTCTAGGAATCAATAGAACAATCAACAGATGACAAAACCAGTAAAAAGTTAATGTTTCACTTTTTGAAATGTTGTGTATTTCCTGGGGAAGCTTGAGTGGTTTGCCCAGTGGTTTCGATTTGCCGTATATCCCCGAATAATTCCCCTCTCTAATAACTCCCCCTGTTAACTGACTGAGGAAAGAAAAACTCACCCCCTCGATTAACTCCCCCCAACTTTTGGGTGGAAAAGACGTAAACTCGGGTTACTTTATGCCAGTCAATTCTGCTGACCGTACCCGTGCATGATGTCATTATGCTGGAATTCAGCCAAGAATAAAGGATGTAAAATATATTAAGCGATAAAATGTGCAATCTAAATTGCGCAATTGTTGCACGTTCTAAAGTCAGCGAACATTTCGCTATACAATTTTGTTCTGTGTAGGTACAACTGATCATGCATTGATTTCGACTTTCGACGGATATATTCCATTCAGTTATTGGTGGAATTTATTCCGTCCAACCTGTTAATGCGAGATCGGTGGATATTTTAACCTTTGGAACAGTGCCAAAAATGTGTGTGGCGTGTGTTTGTGACGGTTCCCGTATTGCGTCAGGCTGTTTCATTGCAAAAAATTGTACAGTGAAATGTAAATAGGCAGGCTTAATGATTTCTGACCATTAAAAACACATATATCTACAAAAATAACTTATTTTGAAGGTGAAAGTGAAAAATGTTATGATTTTTTTACAAAAATTTATAATTTTGGGAGAAAATTGATGCAAAATCGCAAAAAATTGCTTTAGATAGATAGTTGGCCGATTTGGCCACAAATTCTGTATTTCTGTAGCTACAAAATTTGTTTATCAATAGAAGGAGGGAGGGTGGGGGGGGGGGGTTCGCTGCAGCAAAAGCTGAAACAAGAAATGCAGGGAAATGGAACTCCGCAATAAACTTCAAACGTTTCCGTGATAAAGGTCCCACACATGCTGGTTGACATCGACACCAAATGCCAACTGGTTCTGATCCAGATTCAGAGCTTGCGGACGAGCCGACGAACAACGTTCAAACACAAGCTTTGAGTTGGGATAGTGTCATGAATTTTCACCGGCTGCTTTTTACTCAACCAAATTCCACTATGGCAAACTGCCAAGTTTTACCGATCTCACACCTACTCGTTGGATGAGCGACAAAGTAAGGCAACGGAAAAGCGACTACCGATTGAATTCGCAACGCACAATGGTGAATTCACCGAAGTGAATGTCACAGGTGTACGCTACGTCAATTAAGTTAGCTTTTTAGCGAATGGCGTTTTTATCAACGCGCTAGCAATTAGTTGAATGTCTAATTTACACCAAGGGGTCCGAAGTTTTTAGAAGAGATTTCATTTTAGGCGATTTTTTTAGACTCAGAATTCACACATTCAGATAGAACACAGGGAACACACTGAGAGCGAGTTTCTAACCAGCGGCACAAAACCTTCGAAAACACTCCAAGAAATAAAACCGAAGCAATTTCGACTGAATCGACCCCTATTCTAAATTACGGTACGCTTTTATACGCAACAACATAAGCCAAGTCCAGACAACACTTCCACATACCACGAGAAGCATGCTTACAGCCGATTTGACGGACACACGGAATTTGAAAATAGGCATACCTAAAATTATTCACGGCGTCAGTTTACAGGATATGTCGATCAAAGTACACAAAAACACAAAGAATTCACGCGCAAAAACGGATGGGAACGGGAACGAGTACGAAAATAGAAAATGAACGAATGCGAGAAGAATAAAAAGAACAGGAAAAACACAAGAGATACTGTAAAAACTTGTTTTAGCGCGAAAAAATGGCGGGCGATTCAAAAATTACTCAGCGAACTCTACCGAAAATCCAAAACCACCTCCACGAACGGGGAAACACACAGCGATAAGCGAGACAAACAAACACGCGAACAATAATCCCATCAGTAAAAAGAGCGTATAGTAAACGAAGATAACGTTGATATCCAAAGCATAAGACGCACACGTATTATTAATACACAACGAAAAAATGTCGTAAGTGGGATAATCCATGATAAAATTAGGATACCGGTAAAGCGAATGGAATTAACTTTCACACTGACTGTCAAGGTAAAAATGAATTACGGTACCGTTTTAAAGACGCTTAACGGAAATTCCACCCGAGTGATAAAATACTCACTCAAATCAAATCACCTTTACACTTATCAAAATATACGGGAAAAAACAGGAAAAACAAGCGGCTTATTATTTCATCTCTTTGTATAATAAAGATCAACCACGAAATTTGCATAAATTCCTAAATATCCAAATGTCAAGTTATCAGTTTTCTAGGGGAAAAGGAAATACTCAAAAAAACAAACAATCAATCTAGGATTAGGTAGATAAAAAATAGCGAAGTTGCAAAAGTAAAAATCCAATAAAAATTAACATACGTGAGCAAGTTTTACCTATTCCCTACCAAACCTAGAATTGAAATGAATGTGAAATCGGTATAACGCAAAGTAAAAATACGAATGCAAATGACTGGCAACTGAAATTTTAACAACTTTAATCTTCTTAGCTCAAATGCATGTGTAGATTGCATGATTTTTTAGAAGGTTCGAAACTAAACAACCTCTAAGTGAATCCACTGCCACATGCCGAAACGCAACAGCCATTAACTACCGAAGACACTTACCATGAAAATGACCACTCTCGCTGCTACACCACTCATTCTGCTACCAGAATGTTAATTAGTTAGCCACAGCTTTGATCCCATACGTACTGTGCAAAAACCACACCCCGAAAATACCGAACTGCTCAATTCTCTCAAAAATAAGTACACTTGTCACTGTATGGGTGCTTGTTTCGATGAGATCGGCGGACTGGGCTGTTCTCACAACAAGCCAAGGGAGTAGGCATTTAGACATGAGATCATGCCTGTCGAGTTAGACCCGATTCTTTTAATTACCTCTCATTTTCAACACCAATCATCACCGCACCTCTATAATCAGTGTACTTTTGTAAAATCGCTTGTAAATCAACTTTTGCTTCTCAATTCGAAAATGCAGAAATGCACAGTACATACTAGATCAATAGCCACGGCCCTCAGTTAAAAAAATGCAGCGAAAGTTAGCCAAATTTCAACCTATGTGCCCTCAGTCATCACTGACCATCCACGCACTACGACACGTAACCGCAGCGTCACTCTTTTACTTAGAGAAAAATAAGTGAAACTCCGTCATGCAATCTAAACTGCTAATAAAAATGAAAAAATACTTTTTAAATCCATCTGTCACAAACAACATTGTTGCCACCTCACTTGTCTCACTTTCTTTTAAAAAAAACTACAAAAAACTACCTAATTAACTAAAAAAAATTCCTAAACAAAGAAAAACAACTATCTACATCACAGCGTCAACTTTGTGTCAGATCCTCAATACCTCCAATCCTTTCCTTGGCCAAAAGGACACACATAACACAATGGGGCACCGGAAAAACGGAAATGCACGTTGCCAACGTAGCGCAGCGACGTAGTCGAAAACGTCAACGCCACGTTCGCCCACCGAATCACCCAAAACCAACGTCGAAGTAGAACTGAAATGTTTAAATTATTGTAAGCTCGGAAATGTACACAACCCTCTACATAAATTCATTAGGTGAACTGCTTATACATTTACGTTTAAAATTTTTGGAATTTTACAATTTTTGGACACCCATTTTTGCTCACAAACTCCACCAGCCATACATTTTACCTCCCGGCTAAAATCGAAACACCGCCAAACTATTAAAAATGAAGTAAAATTAAATTACCGTTTTGTAAGAACTATTTAAACCAACTTTAAATTTATCAACAAAAATTACGCACTTTTCCACACTTTGTTGAGAACACAAAACGACAACTTTTGAACCGGTAAAACTCAATAAAAATCAATTTTCGATGCAACAAAACTCAATTATACTGGTAAAAAGCTCGCTCAACAAAAACGCCCAAAAAACAAAAACAACAACAAAACAAAAAATTCCTGTACACCTAAATTACCATTACTCCGCTTCCATCTCCTCCTCTGGCTCCAAACCTGCCAAAGTCGGAGTCACTGGCGGGGGCGGACTCTGTTCCTCTTGCGGTGGCGGCGGCGAGGCACCAACTACAACAACCCGAGCAGGTTGCTGCAGCTGCTGTGCGGCCACTTCCTCAGGCTGCTCCTGTTCCTGTTCATCTTCTTGCATGGGCTCAGCTTCATTGGCCTCTTCCTGGATGGCGTCCATTTCTCTGAGCACCTGTCTGTCTGGATTCACGGCCTGCTGCTGTCGTTCTGCGTCCCATTCGGTGTTCCACTCGCCCGCCATTTGAATTAACTCGTCCAATTTCTCTCCAATGATTGCATTATTGGCCTCCTCAGTTTCTGGCTCTGGGGGTTCTTGCCGCTGGCCTTCCAACTCCTCTGGTTCCTGCTGCTGAACACCTTGTTCACTCTGCTCTTGTTCCACCTCCATCACTTCCTCCTCCGGGAGCGGTTTCTGTTTATGTGCTGGCACGGGCGGCGCGCGTTCAGACTCCGAAGCCGAATCGGTTTCACTCGATCCCGATTTTGACGAACCCGACGAAGAATTGGAGGAAGAGGAAGAACTCGACGAGGGAGAGCGACGACGACCGCGATATCGACGCCGAGACCGAGAACAACCCGCTTTTCCCTCCGCGCGCGGCTGCACTTTCTCTGGCTCCTCTTCTTGCTCTTCTGGCGGCAACATTTGCACGTCTGGGGAATCGGGATCGGCGACGTCAGCATCTGGCTGAGGGGACACTCGCTGTTCGCTCACATCCACCTCCTGGACGTCTTCCGGCGGGGGAACCTCATTTTCTTCTTCTTCTTGCACTGGCGGAGCGGGTTCTTGCAGGTCGACCGGGGCACTTCTCCAGTGCAACAAAAACCTAGCCAACGGGTCACACTCCCACAAACGCCGCTCGTGGTACGAAAAAACGCGTCCCTTTCCTAATTCCACCGCCACAAAATGCCAGAAAAACTCAGAATGCAGCACGGTAGCGGCGTTCATGATCACGACCCTGGCCGTTTTGGCTCGAGACGTGGCCACGTTGCACCGCTCCGGCATCGCCAAAAAGCCAATTCTGTCCATTACATCGCGCTCGCGCTGCGACGGATGTCCAGTAGCGTCCACTCGCGGCACACTACCCCTCACACAGGACACAATCACCACGTGCGCTTCACGAGCTTGCGCTCGATCAGCAGTGATGACTTTTTTCCGCCAAAACGCTGGGGTCACTAAATAATCAGGGAACCCCTCACCCCCTAACAACTGCGCCCAGTTCAATCGCACCAATTCGTCGATCACTTTTCTCTCCTGCGCTGAATAGAAACACACCACCAGCAGCGAGTCAGCGTTTTCTAAATTACTCCACGGAACGACATTCTCGCCCTCGCTGTTCAGCGCCAAAATGACAAATTGCTGCACAACGCGCACCACAATGTCCACTTCCGTCAAGTTCTTAACAGACACGCCCTCGCTCACCTCGAAGCCCATGTGCACGATCACAGAAGACAAAGGCACCTGATCGGCACCGCAAGCCATGAGCGGCAAATTGTCCCGCCACTGGCTGTAGTCGTGGAACGCGCGCAATTGGCCATCGTACGCAGCGACAGAATTTGCTTGAATCAGCGCGTCGTGGCCGCGGAAAACAGTCTCGAGCTTCAGAATTGGACACAGCACACCTTCCACCAATCTGTTTATCAGCGATGGATCAGGTTTCAGGATCGGAGCGATCCATGAGTGCGGCCTGACCATTCGGGTCAACTGCTTGCTATCGCCAAACAAAAGCACCAAGCCATTGTGGGGGAGTCGAGCGTTTGAAACAGCGCCAAAAATGGCAGTTTCATCCGCCAGAGACGCCTCGTCCACAAACACCGCGGCATATTTCAGAACTTGCAGTCGCTTGTCGCGCGATGAATCCAAAGTCACATGAACTTGACCAGGCTGCAGCACATTCAACACCACCTTATGCAACCTAGTAGCCACCCTAACGAGGCGTCGCATTTCGCGCTTGTAAATTTTGCCCCACGTCTGGTTGTCGTCAACAAAGCCAGCCGCGGCCCCCCACGCCTGCACACCTTCCTCTTGACCATCGTCCAGTGGCACCAAATCATCCTTGTTGTCTTCGTCGATGGACAAACGAACCAAAGGCAACTGCGACCGAATGGCTTCGAAAATGTCGGCGGGATGCTGATTGTTCGCGATGATCTCGTTCAAAGTGTCACAAATATGGCGTTGAGCGGTAAAGCGTTCATAGGCAGTTAGCCAGTGGTCATTCAATCGAATCACATTCACGGGCATATTTTGCGCGATTAAATTCAGCAGCGGCAATTGCTGGAGCGTCATATCGACGTAGCGATCGTCAACTTCCAACAACGGACTCAGCACGCGAATCGCGAAAGCAGCGCGCACCTGACAAAAACGCGCGTAGCCAGGTGTTTCGAAATTCGGTTTGTCATCCATCGCAGTCCATATCTCCCTGTTGCGCAGCAAAACTTCTACGACCCTTTCCAAAGTAGGCAGGCCGATGTCCGCCAAACTTTGCAACGATCATCTAGCAGACTCATCAGCGGCCGAATTCACACTGCAAGTAATCATTGTGGAGTGGTAAAGCGCATTTTTGTTTGCATCAGAGGGCAATTCCCTCTTCAGCGGGTTCGGCGGGTCATTTTTCTCAGTAAACTTATACGCAACCGCGTACGCACACTGACTTTGCACAGTCGTTTTACCGGAACCGAACGGTGAATCGCACATCAACAACAGCGGCGTAGTTTTTCGCACAGACTTGATAACTGACGCAATCACACGCCCCTGCCCCTCCTGCGGCCGAAAATCACCCTGGTGCGCTTGCAATAAATCTTCGCATGTGCCTCTGCGCACCGCAGCATACAACCCGTCAGACTCAATTTTTTCGAGCGTGCGCCGCCAATTAGTTTCAACCTGAGTCAGCTGTTTGTGCATTACTACCGCCATTTTGACCTGGTCTTCTACAGCGAGCATTCGGTATCACTCTCTGTCGGCCGGTAACCACTAGGGCCCATTATGCACAAACGTTCCAAAATTTCCATGCGGCCATTATAACTGGGAGACAGAGCGGAACCGCGCACCATGTAATCGCAATTGGGCATCAAATGCGGCGACAGCGCCTGCGGCACCAACACGTCCGGCTTGGCGACCAACTGCACCGCATCGGCGGTGATGTCAGCGCTGACCGTGCGTAAACTTATTTGCGGGCGGCCAGTCAAAGCGCGCTCTTCCCCCCGGGGATCAGCTTCGACGATTTGTAGCGACGACATAGGCGAAGTGAAATTCAACATGTAGCCCTGCGCCTTATTCCTGTGCCACTCGGCCGTGTCGCGCATCGCAGCGGCTGGATTTAAATGCACGCGCTCCCACCTAATTATCGCAATTAATCCCCGCGGGCCATTTTGCCAAGTCACCTGCGCACGCACCGCTTTCGCCCTAGTCGCAGTGTATCGCAAATGCGCTTCGTGACACACATTGGCGGCGGCCAAAAAAATGGAACGAAGCTGCAACTGAGAGGTAAGGTGATTTCTGTTCATTTCACCCTTCCACTCCATACCAGACTCAATTTCCCGTGCCGAAAAAATACGCACGCCATACGCATGAGCCCAGTAAAAGTTGTTGACTTTGCCGGCGTCGTCAAAAGCATGATACTCTACATGCGCCACTCCTAATTGCCCAGCGTGCGGGTGTACGTCACTTTCCATGACATTTTCGCTGTGCGCAAAAATCAACTTTTCAGGGCCCGGATCCCGCTCGTCGGCGCCTTTGAAGGGGGGTGCACTGATATACCGCGAAGGGGTGAACGCCGCCCGCAAACGCAGATACCTCCACTTGGCCGGATAAGCATGATACCCTTCGCGATTTTCCTGTCTTCTCGGTGAAATTTCCGACGCCGGTTCATCGACGGAGAGGTCAACCTGTCCTTGCGAAACTATGACAACCGGGCGGCCCAAAAACAATGGCATTTGAGCGTCATTTTTCATAATCGTGACGCCGCGCAATTCCCAATACTTTGGATCGGCGCTAACCCTACTGATACCAGTCGCGACAAAATGCATGCCATGGCGGACAAGCGGCAAAAACATGTCGTACTGCGCGTTGGCCTCGTTATATTCCTTCAAAATTTTCTGCACCGATCGCTCGCAAGCGCGCTCCGCCTTGTTGACCGAATAGGTGAAAAATGGATAAGCCCTTTCCGCTTCCGACCACTCCGGATAACTTTCCAAAAGCGCCTGCGCATCGCCGTCGAAACGAATGTGACATTGATAACTGGTAGGACGCTGCTCGTTGCCGACGTGAACTCGATCCACTATTCCCGACAACTTTTTGTTGATGACAAATTCAGGACAAGTCGATCGAGCGTTTTGAGGGGGGTTGTAGGGCAGCGGCGGAATAGTGTCCCCGCCCTGTTTTCCATGGGAAGTCCACGGTTTGAGCGGCGCCTTGGCTATGCGCCCGCCACGGTACGAACTAGAACTCGCTCCATACCCACTCATAGGTACGCCTCCCGAACTAGTCATCTTTCACACTTCAAAGTAGAGCACCGGAAAACACAACTTATTGCTACTTAAAATGCGCCACCCAGAATGTCGGCACCGAAATGCACGAAGGTCTGAGCGACACCCTAATCGAAAAGTTGCGAATTATTTTCAACGCACTACGTTAAACGTATTGCGCCAAAAATAATTTTTATTTTGTTGCGAAATGGGCGAAAATGAGAACGAAATTAAAGAACGAATTTAGAACGAAAAAATAAATGCGATAATATGAATAACTGGTGAATTAAAACTGCGACGACAATTAGGAACGAACAATTAATAACACTTATGAAATTTTCGCGCTTTACCTTTTTACATAAAAACCCAACTTTTTGCTACAAAATTACCTCGCGCACAACCAAAAACACAAAAATTGCAACCCCAAACTCACCACGAATTGACGGCCGAAATTAAACGCGAATAATCCGAATAAAAATGAAAATGAATTTTAATTTAAGTTTCGAACGGAATAATTGACTTGGAACACTTTAGGTTGAAGAGCGGAAAATCTCAGGGTTTTTAACCGAAAATCTGCGAATAGGTGGGATTAACTGGTTCATTTGTTAATTTAACGCGATCAGCATGAACGGTATAAGTTTTCTTAGATAACCTATTAAACACGGTCACGATAGGGTGCACATAATCTAAGCATTCATACGGGCCAATATAATGATGCGTGAACTTCTTAACGCGACCTAACTTTCGAAGAATTCGGGGCGAATAAACGCGAACTGATTGACCGGGCTTCAAATTCAAGCGACGCGCACTGCGATTTGCATAAAAACATTCTTTTTCTTGCGCGCGTTGTAAAGCCGAATGCGCGGCCGTGCGGACGTCCGAAAGTCGCGTGTCTAAATTTGACACAAAGGGACTGTACGCCGTCGGCTTATCGGCCTTATCGGTGCCATTTCCAGTCGGCTCGATCATACGCTCCCAAAGTGACGGAGAATTTGATCCAAATAGCAGCGCATATGGCGTCACTTTCATAGAGGGGTGCATAGACGTATTATACGCATAGACAGCGGCGCCTAAGTGTTTGTCCCAATCCGAATGCGAGCCATTCACATAATGCGAAATTATTTCCATTAAGACGCCATTCCTGCGCTCAACCAAACCATTGCCTTTTGGCGTGTAGTTGAAACACTTGTGCTGCACTGTGTTTAGATAACGCAGCAATTCCGCAAAAATGCCGCCAATGAAGCTTGGTGCATTGTAGGATAAGATTACAGCGGGCACGCCAAAAATCGGTAACACATGTTGCAAGAACGCAATAGCCACAGTATCTTGTTTCAAATTGGGAACGGGCACTGCTAAACCAAAACGCGTACATTGATCCACAAATACCAATACATGCACATTCCTTTTTTCGGTAATTGGCAATGGCCCTACTGCATCAATCGCAATAAAATCACCGGGATACTTAGCGATTTTCCGGCTCTGAATTTGAGTTTTCATCGAGCGCCGCAATCCTTTCTTCGCGTTGCACGAAGGGCAAGTAGAAACCCATCTAGCACATTCTGGACGCATATTTGTAAACCAAGCAAATTCGCGCAATCTTTCAAACGTTTTCATCACACCTAAATGTCCAGCAGTGGGGTGGTTATGCGCCAATTCTAACACAGTGACAACTAACGACTGGGGAATGCACGCAGGGTCGTATTTCCTTTCACCCACTAATATTGACGGATCCGCATCACGTCTAACCACATCAAATTGATCAATGAAAAACGGTGGGGCCCTACGCAAAGTGGATTCCTCGCACATACGACGAATTGTAATTATATACGGTTCTTCTTTTTGCAAACGCGACAACTCTTCAATTGGAGTGATGGGAGGAGGTAAAGCATCGAGTTTTTCCGGTTTCTTAATTAATTGAGCGGAACGGCGGCCACCAGCCATTAATTTAGACGCATCGTCACTTTTTGGCGGCGATTTCAAAGCACTTTCAGAATTAGACTCCGCCTTCGGTTTACTTCGCACACGCATAGTCATTGGATGTGGTGCCCGCACAGTAGCAACACTTGCCACTGGCGGTTCAGCAGCTACCGTAACTGACGGTTCCAAAGACTTCATTTTCGCATGTTTCAGCCAATTTTGAGCGGCAGCCAATCGCGCCATAGCCTTAGCTACTGCTTGACTAGCCAAATGTTCTTCAGATGTCAACAACGCCATTTCCTCAGTCAAAATTCTCGCCAATTCATCAGCAGGTATATCAAACGCATATTCTTCAAAAGCTTCATCCAAATTAACACGCTCATCAAATTCAACAGGTGCATCACGCCAGCGCGACAAAGCATCAGCCAATTCATTACTTTTCCCACGCAAATGCTTAAAAGTAACTTGATATGATTGAATAGCTAGCGCAAATCGGTGCAAGCCCGTATGGGGATGGGTTTCCAAATTGGGATTTTTTACCCATGAAATACTTTTCGCATCAGTCCACACTTCAAACGGCCGGCCCGCTAAATAACAATGCCAATTGCGTATGCTCTCAAAAATAGCACATGCTTCTTGCGTAATCGCAGGCCATCGAGATTGCGTTTCAGAAAGTTTTCGACTATAAAATGAACACGCATGCAGAGCGGCGGCAGGTTCAGCGCGCTGTACTAAAATGCCAGCTAATGCAACTTTAGAAGCATCAGTAATAATTATGAACGGTTTACTGGGATCAGGATACTGTATACAGGGACTCTCAGCCACCATCACTTTCAACTTATTAAAAGCTTCCAAAGCGGCAGGGTTTGCATTTAAATCTACGGGAGTACTTCCGCTATACTTTTCAGTTCCTAATTCAGTTTTTGTTCGAGTTAAATTAGACAAGGGAGCGGCATATTCAGCACATTTATGAATTAACCTTCGGAAAAACCCAACGGCACCTAAAAACGCTTTAACTTCACGCACACACGCAGGTAGCGGCCAGTCACTCAAATACTTTCGCTTATCATCCGGTATACAAATCCCTTCTCGCCCTACCATATAACCCAGGAATTTAACAGCAGTTGTGCGCGCGAAAAAACACTTTTTTGGGTGTATTTTAAAACTGCTACTTATCAAACGCGACAAAACCTGACTTATATCACTCAAATGATCTTCCCATGACCTACTGTAAATGAGCAAATCATCTATATATACCAACACATTCCGGTGCAATAACCCAGCCATTGTAACTTCAAAACAGCGCTGCGCTAAAGCCGGGGAACATTTTAATCCCATCGGCAAACGTTTCATCTGAAATTGACCAAAACAATTACGAAACGACGTAATATGTCTATCATCCGGATGCAGCGCAATGTTGTAAAACGCTTGATTGATATCGACACTGCTAAAAATACTTGCAACTGTGCAATGACTCTATTGTATCGTCTAATCTGGGCAGCGGAAATTGGGGAGCGTGAACTACGGCATTTAATCGTCGATAATCTATCACCATGCGCTTGGCACCATCCGGCTTAGTAACAACTAATGTTGGCGCGCAGTACGGACTCGTACTATGTTCAATGACGTCATGCTCAAGCAAACAACTTAAATGTTTTTCTAAGTACTGCTGGTCATCCAAACTCAACCTATACATTCGACACGCCACCGGAATTTTGCTAGTCAATTGAAGTCGATAATCTACCAATTCACTATATCCCAAATCATACTTATCCCTGGCGAAAGCATCCTGATGAGTTAAAATCAACTCTTTTAATTGCTGGCGCTTAATTTCGTCCAATTCGACCGGTACCTCAAAGTCCATTTCCCTCCCATCAGCACAAACCACTTTCATAGTTGTATTCGCTGCTTTAGAAGGTACAGTGCCTTCCGTCGGTACTTTTTCCTCACTAGTTTCAAGTATAGTATCGGTAAAACTCAAATCGCGCTCACGACATTCTCGCACCCACTCAGCAGGCGGATCACCTCGGCGCACTTGTAAAACACACTCCACTGGTTCTACGATAGCAATTTTCTGCCCCACTTGCAATTTTACCGGCACTTCAGTCACATTCACACACCGCACCGGAAACAATTCACTCGCACTTTCATAAACAGCATTAGCTGCAAACACACCCGTTTTCACATGGAATTCACTCAAAGGTTCAATCGCAAACGTCAATTCATCAATTGGTTCAGACAATTTTGCACTAATTATCGTTTCATGCCGCGGCTTAATTTCAGTCGGTTCAGTTACAACCGCATAAACATGCCGTTCTTGCACAACAGGCTGCGGGTTATCAAAAGGCACAATCAACTTTTTACGCGCATCGCCACTCTCAATTCGCAACTCACGCGCAGGCATGTCAATAACCATATGCCTCAACACATCAGCGCCCAGTAAAATGTCGTCCGACAAACCGCTAATCACCTGAAACACAATAGAAAACGCTTTCCCGGTAATCATCACTTGAAGTTCCAGCTGACCCTCAATTTGCAATTTGCATTGAGACGCGCTTTGCAATCCCCCCACAGGCGTGACTTCATCAAACGCTATGCAATTATTTCGATGTCTAGTCAACACCAGCGGGCTGCACAATGACCTCATCGCACCTGTGTCCAACAGACACCTTTTATATTCATTCCCCTCAATTTCTACCGTAATCGACGGACTATAGTAAATTGGCACGAGTTCTTTACGCTTAGCCGCAATACTTTTGATATTCGCAATTTCTTCACTAGTTAGCGTGACTACATTCACTTTTTCCATGACGGCAGTGTCTTTAGGAACGCGCAGCGGCGGCAAACGCTTAAATCTACTCACTGGCGTTTCTTCAATATCGGCGCCATACCCTGAACTGTCAGCGCTAGTTGGATTGAACTTTTGCGGCGGTGTTACGGGGGTCGCACCCCTTGCAGTATTGCGCCTATTTTCTACCGCTCGCATGCGATTTAATTGAAACCGCAACACTCTCAATTTTATCCAATCACACACCACGCACACCAAATACAACACCAGTTCACACAAAGCGGGCAGAAAAAATCTCAGAAACACAAAAGTGCACATTCCAGCAATAAATCCCTCAAGAAAATTTCGCACGGTCAAAATCCACTCCTCTGACACTCCTTTTTTCTTAGCAACACCACCACCTATCACACCCAAGGTGTCAGCACTCGCAAAAAACGTAAATAAACAGCACAGGAAAAACACACGGTTCAACACACTGGGCAACATACTCGGTTCCGACCACGTTCGATACAAAGTTGGCACGCTTGCTTCACAATAATCAGACAACACGTACAACTCAGAATCAGATGACGTTCGCGACAAACTAATGTCCGGCGGTTCACACATGAACGTATGCATGGTTAATTCTAGCAGCGCTTCTAACTTAACATACGTCAACGTGTCCTCAGGATCGTCATGCGGATGCTCATCAGCATGCTCACAAAAACCACTAATATTCAACCCCTGCAAACCCATGTGTTGCAATTGAGCCCACCACTTAGTTCGAAAAATCATGCTATCTAACGAACGCGCATAAACCCAAGGCATAATCCATGCCTCCCTTTCGAGCATGAATTGATGTTCCTGCGGCGTTATTTCAGGCGGATTGCATGGATCCTCTGCTTCCTCATCCGAACTTTCAAGACCTGGTAAAACCCTAATCATGCGCACATATTCCTTACTTTCTTGCACGCAGCGTGCATGATTCACTGAGTTCGCAGACACGCGCGTCGGATTTAACGCAGTCAATTCAGTTGACGGAGCGGCTGCAATGGCCATTTGCGATGATTGAACTTGTTGCACTGGAGACCAATTAGTGGTTGACATTTGCGCGGGAGGGGGATAATACAGGTAAGGCGCCGCTTGCATGGGATATACGGGTTGCTGTGCAGAGCGCATCATATTCGCTGGACCTCTAAAGTTATTCATTGGTCGCTGCGGCGGCCCGCGCCGAAAATTTCTAAAGCGCGCTCTTTCCTCTTCTGACAACTTGGGACAATCAGAACGAAAATGGTCATCTGCCCCACATTCATAACAGCCCTCATCAAATTTACGCGGCCTAAACTTGGAAACTGGTTTCGCAGCATTATTACCTATCAATTGCTTTTCCAAGTCAACTAAACGCTTATCCTTATCCTCTAATTGCTTAGAAAGTTCTTCCAGTTTCACTCGTTGTTCCTCAAACTTTGGATTTTCCGCCGCCGACGAAGCGGGCGGAGAATTTCCAAAAGCTCCCGCACCCCCTAAAGCAAAAATTCGCTCGATTACCGAATTGGTAGCTTCTGAAACTAATTCAGCGTTGGATTTTGACTTTTTCTTACCACCCACTTTGTCCTTATCAATTTCCAGAAAACTTTCTTGCGTGCGCGCATTATTGACTACGTCTTGAAACTTAGCCCCAGCGGTAATGGATACATTTCTACGGATATCAGGGTACAATCCACTAACAAATTTCGCCACTGCCATCTTTTCGCGTTCAATTTTTGAAAGTTTCGGAAAAGCGCGTTTTATAATTTTCTCCAGCCGCACTGACCAATTTAACACATCCTCATCTTCGCCCTGCTCACTACTAATTACTTCCCTTTGCGCATGATGCTCCGAAATGGGGTTAGTATAATAACGTTCCAAAGCGTCCATGAACTCCTCATAATCCAAATTAATCAATTCACTCTTATGCGACATGTAAATCAAACGCGCGCTGTCACGCAAATAAACCGGAAGCAACGATTTTCGCTCGTCTGTCGGAATTTGCAACGCTTCACAAACTGCATCCCAATTTTTACGCCAATCAGCAAATTTATCATCGGCGCGCCCCTTAAATGGTATCACCTGTCCGGTAAGCGCAGTCATGGCAGCGGCATAACCCTCCCTACTGGTAGCAACCATACTCACGGCAGGTATAGGCGGTGTGGTAGCGGTAGAGCACCCTCCCGAATTAGAAACAGCGCTAATTACGGAATTAATCGCTTGCATGTCAGGCTTTTCTAAATGAATATACTCAGCAAAGGCATTAATCGCGTCCGCAATTTGACTCACATCATTTCGCAAATTATAGCAGTCAACACCTAACTTTACTAACGACACTAATTTTTCGTCATTATCACTCATGTTCCCATTTTCCAATGAACTCATGGGTCGCTGATTATACAAATAAGCGGCAATACTCACCGTTTGAGTCACAACCTGACTAAGATTCCATTCTGACCCCTGAACCGAATTTCCCACAATCGACGAATTAATTTGATTCAAAGTCAAATTTTTCGCTTGAATCAACAATTGCACCACATCTGGACCCGTATTCACTCCACTACCGCTCGCATGCGCCATACTCAAGGTAGAATACCGGAAAAACACACACTCACTCGACGACTGGGTACTCGCGCTTCGGTACCCGGCACTCGCGCTTCGGTGCCCTAACTTACTTTGCCCTACGGTCGGGAATGGCACCTCCGCACCCGCACTTGGCTTGCCTTGCTCAAAGGTCGGGAATGGCTCCTCCGCACCTCTTTCAGGGACCGGTCCTTCCGCGTCCGCCCAGCAGTTGACGTCAAAGTCGTTAGGTTCGTCACTCAACTCAGCAGTTCCCGGCTCAGAACAATGTGCGTCCGTACTGAACTGAACCAATTTCGGTTTTTTCTTACTTTTCCGCTTTTCTCTTTTTTGCCCACTAATAATCTCGTCAGTTTCACGTCCCAATACAAAAATATCCGTACTTATCGGTTGCGTCGATCGGGTAGCCTTCCGTTCCTCCAGCCGGGCGGTGGTTCGTTTGTTCTCACCAGCAATTGTCAAACGGTGATCAGGCGCCTGAACTCACTGGGAATATTAAACAAACCACTCGCTGCTACCAGTTGTCATGAATTTTCACCGGCTGCTTTTTACTCAACCAAATTCCACTATGGCAAACTGCCAAGTTTTACCGATCTCACACCTACTCGTTGGATGAGCGACAAAGTAAGGCAACGGAAAAGCGACTACCGATTGAATTCGCAACGCACAATGGTGAATTCACCGAAGTGAATGTCACAGGTGTACGCTACGTCAATTAAGTTAGCTTTTTAGCGAATGGCGTTTTTATCAACGCGCTAGCAATTAGTTGAATGTCTAATTTACACCAAGGGGTCCGAAGTTTTTAGAAGAGATTTCATTTTAGGCGATTTTTTTAGACTCAGAATTCACACATTCAGATAGAACACAGGGAACACACTGAGAGCGAGTTTCTAACCAGCGGCACAAAACCTTCGAAAACACTCCAAGAAATAAAACCGAAGCAATTTCGACTGAATCGACCCCTATTCTAAATTACGGTACGCTTTTATACGCAACAACATAAGCCAAGACAACACTTCCACATACCACGAGAAGCATGCTTACAGCCGATTTGACGGACACACGGAATTTGAAAATAGGCATACCTAAAATTATTCACGGCGTCAGTTTACAGGATATGTCGATCAAAGTACACAAAAACACAAAGAATTCACGCGCAAAAACGGATGGGAACGGGAACGAGTACGAAAATAGAAAATGAACGAATGCGAGAAGAATAAAAAGAACAGGAAAAACACAAGAGATACTGTAAAAACTTGTTTTAGCGCGAAAAAATGGCGGGCGATTCAAAAATTACTCAGCGAACTCTACCGAAAATCCAAAACCACCTCCACGAACGGGGAAACACACAGCGATAAGCGAGACAAACAAACACGCGAACAATAATCCCATCAGTAAAAAGAGCGTATAGTAAACGAAGATAACGTTGATATCCAAAGCATAAGACGCACACGTATTATTAATACACAACGAAAAAATGTCGTAAGTGGGATAATCCATGATAAAATTAGGATACCGGTAAAGCGAATGGAATTAACTTTCACACTGACTGTCAAGGTAAAAATGAATTACGGTACCGTTTTAAAGACGCTTAACGGAAATTCCACCCGAGTGATAAAATACTCACTCAAATCAAATCACCTTTACACTTATCAAAATATACGGGAAAAAACAGGAAAAACAAGCGGCTTATTATTTCATCTCTTTGTATAATAAAGATCAACCACGAAATTTGCATAAATTCCTAAATATCCAAATGTCAAGTTATCAGTTTTCTAGGGGAAAAGGAAATACTCAAAAAAACAAACAATCAATCTAGGATTAGGTAGATAAAAAATAGCGAAGTTGCAAAAGTAAAAATCCAATAAAAATTAACATACGTGAGCGAGTTTTACCTATTCCCTACCAAACCTAGAATTGAAATGAATGTGAAATCGGTATAACGCAAAGTAAAAATACGAATGCAAATGACTGGCAACTGAAATTTTAACAACTTTAATCTTCTTAGCTCAAATGCATGTGTAGATTGCATGATTTTTTAGAAGGTTCGAAACTAAACAACCTCTAAGTGAATCCACTGCCACATGCCGAAACGCAACAGCCATTAACTACCGAAGACACTTACCATGAAAATGACCACTCTCGCTGCTACACCACTCATTCTGCTACCAGAATGTTAATTAGTTAGCCACGGCTTTGATCCCATACATACTGTGCAAAAACCACACCCCGAAAATACCGAACTGCTCAATTCTCTCAAAAATAAGTACACTTGTCACTGTATGGGTGCTTGTTTCGATGAGATCGGCGGACTGGGCTGTTCTCACAACAAGCCAAGGGAGTAGGCATTTAGACATGAGATCATGCCTGTCGAGTTAGACCCGATTCTTTTAATTACCTCTCATTTTCAACACCAATCATCACCGCACCTCTATAATCAGTGTACTTTTGTAAAATCGCTTGTAAATCAACTTTTGCTTCTCAATTCGAAAATGCAGAAATGCACAGTACATACTAGATCAATAGCCACGGCCCTCAGTTAAAAAAATGCAGCGAAAGTTAGCCAAATTTCAACCTATGTGCCCTCAGTCATCACTGACCATCCACGCACTACGACACGTAACCGCAGCGTCACTCTTTTACTTAGAGAAAAATAAGTGAAACTCCGTCATGCAATCTAAACTGCTAATAAAAATGAAAAAATACTTTTTAAATCCATCTGTCACAAACAACATTGTTGCCACCTCACTTGTCTCACTTTCTTTTAAAAAAAACTACAAAAAACTACCTAATTAACTAAAAAAAATTCCTAAACAAAGAAAAACAACTATCTACATCACAGCGTCAACTTTGTGTCAGATCCTCAATACCTCCAATCCTTTCCTTGGCCAAAAGGACACACATAACACAATGGGGCACCGGAAAAACGGAAATGCACGTTGCCAACGTAGCGCAGCGACGTAGCCGAAAACGTCAACGCCACGTTCGCCCACCGAATCGCCCAAAACCAACGTCGAAGTAGAACTGAAATGTTTAAATTATTGTAAGCTCGGAAATGTACACAACCCTCTACATAAATTCATTAGGTGAACTGCTTATACATTTACGTTTAAAATTTTTGGAATTTTACAATTTTTGGACACCCATTTTTGCTCACAATAGGAACCAGTTGACATTTGGTGTCAATGTCAAGTAGTGTGTGTGGGGCCAAATTGGGACACATTTTCTCCTACATGGGGTATTGCGTATCAGCGGATATGTTCCTGCAGATGCACTCAATTTTTGTGCCTGTAATAATAATGACTACCAAGGTGCAGGAAACCGGAAGGGGTGGGGGGTTACCCCCCAAACCGCCCAGCTATCCAGGGGTCTCGAATGAGGGGGGGGGGGGTTGGGTGGGGGTTCCCCTCCCCCAAACCACCCAGCTATCTATTTATCTCGGAGGCAAAATTTTGGGCTACTACCCCCTAACCCCCCACCCCCCACCCAAATCGCCCAGCTATCTACCTATCTGGAGCGATTTTTAAGAAACTGTACCCCCATTTTTGCTCAAAATCGCTATTTTTCATACCTTTTTATAGATTTTCACCTCCAAAATCACTAGTCCATGTTCGTATTTGCTTATTTTCAGCCATTTTTAGTACTATATGCTCTTGTATAGCCATTTTGAGCTATTTTACACCTACTTTGAGCAATTTTTCTCCCTTTTCTTCCTTCTACACCCCAAAAAAGCCTATATATATATATATATATATATATAAAGCCTTTTCCGTTTTTATTTCCACCCAGGTGGAATTCTAAGGGCGGTTCAGATGATTTTATTTTCGACAAGACTAAAAAACTACTGAAATGTGGGTCGGTTCAGACAATTTTGAATTCCACCCCTTCTTATATTTCCGCCTTTGAATTTCGCCCTTTCAAAAACCGTTTAAACGGCTTGCGGAACTGTCCAGTGTGCGGTACGCCAAATAGTACTTGAAATCAGGTGTCTCCTAGATTTTGACCACCCAGGGGGTTTGGATAGATAGCTGAGCGACCATCGGGATAGATAGATAGCGTGAAAATCTTGGGGGGGGGGGTTGCGGGGTTTGATATATTTTTTTTGGGGGGGGGGGGTTGCGGGGATCTTTTTCGGGGTGTAGAAGGAAGAAAAGGGATAAAAATCGCTCAAAATACATGAAATATAGATATATACATAGCTAAAAAGCTGAAAATGGAGAAAAGCACATGAACTACTGATTTTTAAACTGAAAATGGGTAAAAAGTTTGGAAAATAAGCGATTTTGCATAAATTAGTGTGAAATTCCCCCAAATCGCTCTGGATAGATTGATAACTGGCCGATTTTTTATATCTACTGGATAAATAGCTGAGCGACCCCTGGGATAGATAGCTGGTGCGTTGGGGGGGGGCGGTCCCCAGGGGTCACGAATGGGGGGGTTAGGGGGGGGGGGGTACCCCCCCCCCCCAAACCGCTCAGCTATCTATCCCAGCTATCCCAAATTTTTCAGCTATCTATCCCTCCGGAGGAGCGATTTGCTATCTATCCAACCACTCGGAGGGTCGAAATTCAAGATACCCCTGGCGGTCTCTCTACTGAACCCACTCGGCTGTTCTGGCAGATAAGCCATTTATTTCTGAGTACACTCGTTCAGCAGTTCATGAATTTTCGTTTGTTGCAGTGTCCACACTCAAATCATGCTTCCAGATCTGATGCATATGAATTGAATTCGAACTGAATTTGTCAATGTTTCAGGATATTGGCACGATGCCAAAATATGAATGGATACGATGGTTGAGCACGGGTCAGCGATTCCCGATACGCTAACAACCATGAGAACCGTGCATTTTTTGATGTAAACTCAAAAATCACTCAAAAATTCATTCTAAACATGTAAACTCAGTAAAATCAAATCATAACCCAAATTTGTACTCACCATCATTTTTGTTGTTGCATTCCGACGGAAGGTGCAAATTTGAGAGAAATAATTTCGTTTTTTGCTATAATGGCTATTTTTACTCCCAAAAAAGCAAAAATGGGACAGTGAACATGCTTAGATGTCGCATTTGAGCGTTTTCAGGATTTAAAACAAATTTTAACCCAATAAAAATGAGGGTTATGATTATATGTTAGAAATTGTCAGTAAATTATTTATTTGCAATAATGTTAAGTCAATTTTATATTCTCCACTAAGTGAAATGAATGTTGTGGCTTGCGGCAATGAGCTACCCCGGATAGACCGGCAGAATTTTTTCTATTTTTATTTTTATTTTTATTTTTATCGGCAGTCGGAACTTATGTTCCGCCTCAGTCGACGCTCAGCGAAGGGAAACATAAGTCAAACAAAACTGATTCGTTTCATGTAAGTCGAGTTTACCTTCATGTACAAAAATGCTGTGAATGTGTATGTGTACATTAAAAAGAATGTATACTGCTTTTACAGCTGGTGCTCACCAAGATTTATTTCATTGCATTAAATACCGATTCACGCATGAATATAACCCCATTCATACAATATATTGATCATGCATTTTAAGTAGTGATGGAAAAGCGCCAGAAAAAAGGGCGCCAGGCGCCAATGGCGCCATGGCGCCATTCAGAAAGTGGGCGCCAAGCGCCAAGGGCGCCACAGAAAAAGGGCGCCAGGCGCCAAGGGCGCCATGGCGCCATTCAGAAAGCGGGCGCCAGGCGCCAAGGGCGCCACGGAAAGAAGGCGCCAAGCGCCAAGGGCGCCATGGCGCCATTTGAAAAATAGGGCGCCAGGCGCCAAGGGCGCCAGGATAAATAAGTGCATACAACACCCTGCGTGTGCTAAAAGTGTTTCTACAGCACCCTAGTAAATACATGCATTCACTACTCAATTTGCATTCTCCAGGGTGTAATGAACAAAGGCAACACTAGCAACAATAATATTTGAGTAAAATTCTTATGACATATCAAACACAATGGATATTGTCATTTGACAACAATCCATTCACTTCAAATAGACTTTTCCAATCATTTTTCCTCGAAATGGACAAAAAACGGGATTGCAACGATTTGAATCTGTTGATTTATGATTTTACAAGTTCAACGTTCCATCATTCTCGTCTTCTGATCTGTAGGACACATCTAATGAACCGTTGCCCAAAGGATTTATACCCACTCACACCACTTCGTCCATTTTTCTGGCGAATTCAGATCATCCATGAAGGCGTTTTTCATCTTTTTTTCCATTTATACAGCACTCACCTTGAAACCCTGCTGGCGCCTTTTTGGCGCCCTTTAAAAGCAGGGCGCCAGGCGCCAAGGGCGCCACGGAAAAAGGGCGCCAAGCGCCAAGGGCGCCATGGCGCCTTTCAGAATGTGGGCGCCAGGCGCCAAGGGCGCCACAGAAAAAGGGCGCCAAGCGCCAATGGCGCCATGGCGCGGCGCCCTT
Source organism: Sphaerolaimus hirsutus (assembly GCA_964036195.1). Taxonomy (NCBI): domain Eukaryota; kingdom Metazoa; phylum Nematoda; class Chromadorea; order Monhysterida; family Sphaerolaimidae; genus Sphaerolaimus; species Sphaerolaimus hirsutus. The sequence goes on along the minus strand of OZ038453.1, from coordinate 18,784,114 downwards.
TGGCGCCCTCAAATGGCGCCAGCGCCATGGCGCCATTCCATCACTAATTTTAAGTCATATTCTGACAAAAAAATAACTCCCCCCCGGGACTTATTCGAGCATTTACCGTAATGACTATTATTAGCATTGTCAAAATTCTATCATTCTGTAAGTGGGGTCTACAAAAACAATCAATTTTATACGAAACACACAAATAATATTTTCTAGGAATTATTAGAACAATCAACAAAGACAAAACCAGTAAAAAGTAAATGTTTGCACTTTTTGAAATGTCGTTTTGTTCCCGGGGAAGGTTGGGGACTAAAGCTATCTTTGGGATAGACACGCGCACGCGAAATTGCTGGAGCTTGAAAATTTAATTTGATCACTAATATTGGCATGTTCTAAAAATTCTATCGTTCTGTAAGTGGGGTCTACAAAAACATGCATTTTTCACCCATGGCTTTGAAGCTCCATATTCCAGCCATGTTTCTTTTTCACCAAATCCTTGTATCCAATTCAGAGGTCATCACCACCGGCCTTGACGTACACACTCGTACCCATTTCCTCCTTTCTGTCAGTGTGGTCCACTTGGCCGAAAAGTGTGCACTGCATTCGTTCCCTATGGCAAATTACACTTTCCGTCCCGTTTGGCACGCCGCCAGCTTGCGCTTGGGAAGGTTCTTTTGGCGTTGACCCCGCCTTGATGATGAACTCAGGTCGGGGTCGGCGGCGGAATGGATCAAAGGGTGAATGCCATGGGATTAAGTTTGCACTTTGTCAGGATTATATCGCAGTTTCGGATCTGTCTGGCTCACATGTGTGTGATGGACTAATTACTGTAAAAATAATAATCTGCCATTATGCTGGTGTTGGCATGCATGGTTGGTGTCAACACGGATGTGTTATCTAGAATTGGTGTTTCATATGTCCAATTAAGTTAAATTTCATTTTTTTTTCAAAATTTGTGTGAAACACGGAAACGGTATTTAAAATTTGCTTAAGAATATATTTATTTATAAATTATACTTCTCAATTTGGAGATATATAAAAATTTGAGCTGTGAGGAAAAATGCTACTCAACAACAATTCTTTGAAATTAATTTAGTTTATCTCGCCCTTGTGTACTTGAAACTATTTCTTTTAAACTTTCAATTTGTTTTTACCAGAAATTTTTTTTACAACTTGAACGCGTTTAATTGGAGCCGTTACTAAGAAACGTGGCCATATAATCTCCATCGAATGGGTGGTTAATCCCCATCGTATTCAACCTTTGATCCATTCCGATGCCAAATTGGTGCCGTGAACAACGTGAATTCATTCAGCGCAATTAATCTATGTGCAATGTGGGGGTCGTGTAATCGAGCAGAAATCGACCACACGCACGCAATTTAGCCAGCGTAATGGTAACCAATATTTGACCCTTCCCGAGCGCAACCCAAGCCGAGCAACAGACGGGACGGAAACTATAGTCAACCTTCCCTATTGAATGCAAATGTTTCACAATCTGGCTTCCTGTGTAAAAGACATTGATCAGTTGAATCATATGGAAAAAAACGCTATGTACATATGTTTGCTATTTATTAGGGGGCCAGGCCTATTTCGCAAATAAGCCTGTTTCGCACATACGCCCGTTTCGCACATGGCTGAAACCGGTTTCGCACAAAGGCCCGTTTCGCACATAACTGATGCTATGTGCGAAACGGGCCTATGTGCGAAATGGGCGGGCGATTAAGGGGGGGGGGCGTGCACAGCACTCCCACAGTTATTCCCACGAAGTCTTAGAAAAAAAAGTTGCATGACATTTGACATTCTATAGGGCATTTTATGTGATTTTTTAGGCATTTTTATTTATGCCATAAATATTATTAGCATCTTTATTTTCTTCTTCTGAAGTTTTGCCAACCCTGGACAGAATGGGTAAAATTTCATTTCACTCACTCTTCTACAATAAACACAGTAAAATATAAATGTGTTGTCATTGACACAACTCATGGATGACATTACCCTTTAAATATACATTGCGCTATACATGTTGAGTGCAATGTCATTCCTGGGATGTGTCGGACTATTTAATCACTACATTTCCACCTATATGTGGACATTGCAGATATGACTCAGCATGAATGAATTGGCATGAAGTGCAACACGCAGATTAGTACATGTCTTGGCTGCATGAGTGGGTAAAGTTGGGGTGTCTGATCACACGCACATACACCTGTTTCGCACATAGGCCTGATTCGCACATAGCATCAGTTATGTGCAAAACGGGCATTTGTGCGAAACAGGTTTCATCCATGTGCGAAACAGGCATATGTGCGAAACAGGCTTATGTGCGAAACAGTGCCCCATCTTTATTAGGGCATTTTCCATGACTTTTCACACTTTGCATTTCATTTGACATTTTGCAGGGCCCGAGCTCAGGGTGCCTCAAAACCTGAGACTTCCCTCGGCCTCCCTGTGTGACAAAAAGAAACAGGACAAAGGCTTACTTGAGGCACTGCCAAGCACACTCCTGCCCCACGTGCACTGAGCTCAATGTCTCCAGGGGTGTCTTGTCTACATTTTCATTGAACCCCCCTTTCAGACCGTAATGTGCCACACCTGGCGCATCTGCGATGTTTGCAGGCTGCTGTTATCGGTGGAGAACTTTGTGCCTATTTTGCATGGTTGTGGGCAAATCTATTTACCCAGTACAAATCTTATTGCCCCAAGTGGCCACGTTTCACCTTTCATGTGGCATGGTTTGTTTTCAAGCGTGCAAAATTCAAGGGCGTTTATGCATGTGAAGACTGCTTCACTGCAGGCAGAACACACACAGATTTTTCACTGTGTATTTCTTACAACACTGGTGCTTTTGGATTGCTTATTCATGCAATATCAATTACAAATTCTATTACAAGCACCTGGCACTTTATAGAAAAAAAAAATTCTGTATATTTTTAGGTTACTTCAAAATTTTCAAGCACAGTTCTTTCAATTTGTTCACACAACATTCATGTTTAATGAAACAACATGCTATTCTTGTTCAAATTCAACCACAATTTTGCACACCAGATGCATTTGCTTTTGAAAACGCATTTAATGCCCAGACGCAGCAGCTCTTTGCTTGTGCTTGCTTCATCAGTCGTCTTTTTCTAGTATTTGTAGTTTTTCTTAGCGTCAGTGGGGGGGGGGGGACTATACGCGGAGGAATTGTTGTTTCCTCACTCGCCTAACAGGGGGGAACTATTCAAGAGGGGGAACTATTCAAGAAAATACGGTATATTTTCAAGAGAATGAACATGTGCTGGCATGAACATGTTTGTACTATTGATAAAATTGATTTAGAAGAAGTCACCTTTGACACACAATGCTCTGTAGTTTTGATTTATGACAGCATAATCCAACATCGTCTGCGTGTCTGTCACTTGGAGCACACCTGTGGGCTCTGCAATTGAAATGATCAGTACACAACAGATACATTTTCAGATTAACTTCAAGTTTTCAGAAAAAATCTCACCACACACCTAACAATTCGAGTTCAAAAGCATTACTGGTTTTCCCGGGTGTCATTAAATCCACTCTGCTGCACGGAAGCACAGAAAGTTGGCAATAGTCATAGAAGTGGTTGTAAACAAAGCATCTGCACTGATCTGAAAAATAAAAAGTGTTAGCCAGGCACGTTTTTTCTGTGGCGGCCTTTTTTTAATGTTTCTTAAGTAGTTTGATGCCCCATTTCATTGCTTCTCTGCCTTCTTGGGCAGTCACAGACCCTGTAAAGTGAAAAGTAAAGTGTCAAATGATATGCAAAATGTTAATTGGAACAAAAAGGAAATATTTTATTACTGAACATGACAAGTGGCACTTATCTTTCCATTTTTCATGACAACTGACACTTTATTCAATACTTTACACGGTCTGAGATTGGCACTTTACCTGAGCTTTTCTATCCGCCAGCTGATAATACCAGAAGCAATGAGTTGGTCTGTCAAAAAAATGTTTCAGGCTTTATCAACATTTCACCTGGCCCTAATTTTGCGCACTGTGAAGTGCAATCCTCGAGACTCGCACCGTCGCTTCGCGTAGCTGCCGTGTTTAGAAATTTCATCTTTTTGACCATGTGCACGGCCCTGATCATGTCCGGTTTCATTTGGGTGTCTTTTGCTTGTCGATATTCACAAAGGGTGCTGCAATGAAATGAAATGATTGATTTTTGAAGTCTGCTGCTATAATGGCCCTGCGCACACTAGTTTTCACACGTAATTGGAAAACTCATAAATGAGCTTTAAACGTGTTTGAGTTTTCCACAATGAGTCATTTTTAATCTCCGTCAACTGTAGACCCATAATTGTGGAAAACTCAAATGCTTTCTAAGCTGATTCGTGAGTTAACGAAATTTCGTGTGAAAACTAGTGTGCGCACGCGCAGGCACATTATCTCGAACAGCACCAGAAATCGCACAAACACCGACTGCACACTGAATTTACTGCAAACGCAAGCTGGGTAAATGTGTAGATTGGTGCATGGTCAAAGTATGTCTCAGTGTGCAGTTTGAAGGATTTTTCATGATTTAGTGAAAGTTTCAGCCTGAATTTTCACAAGCCAGATGACAATCCGATTTTCACGTGCAGAATGCAAACAACAATTCAGAATTTACAATCAGAGTGAACCAAGGACGTATCCAGGGGGGGCGTGGTGGGGGAGCTGCACCCCCCCTCCCCCCTCCTCCGTTCTCGGGGTGAGACCAAATATTACCAGGAAATGCAACTTTGCCTATAATGCTGCGATTACAGCTCGGGCATAAAATGACTGGGCGTAAAATTGATTTTGGGCGTAAAATAAATTACAGATGAATGGATAAAGATACGGCATTGTTATTTCAGTCAAAGAAAGCTTAGATGCAGACGTTGCTTGTGTCCAAAGCTCATGAGTTTATTTTAATCGTACTGGGAGTTATGAATTTTAGCACAATTTTTTCAATTATGCGCTGTAAGTTGCGTAAAATTAGGGTGTTAAATTAAAAAAATTTGCGCCAAAATTCATAACTTCTAGTACAATTAAAATAAACTGCTGAGCTTTGGACACAAGCAACATCTGCACGTGCCCTTTCTTTGACTGAAATTACAATGCCATATCTTTATCCATTCACCTGTAATTAATTTTATGCCCAAAAATCAATTTTACACCTGTCCATTTTACGCCCGAGCTGTAATCGCAGCATAACTGTTTTACCCTATTTTCAAAACATTTTATACCAAGCATGCAGCATCATCACTAGTAACGATGGCAAAAAAAGATTCGAAAATTCGAAAACATTTTCGAATTTTCGAATTTTTTCGGAATTTTCGAATTTTTATTTCACCCCTAGAAAAAACACTTAAAAATCGATTTATTTTTCAAAAAATTCGAAAATTCGAAAATTCAAAAATTCGAAAATTCGAAAATACTTTTCAAATTTTTTTAGGGAATTCAAGGCAAAAAAGCGCACTCATAGGTTCAACGTGCTAAATAAAACGACAAATGATACGCGGTGCGTATGAAAAAGCGAAACAAAACAAAAAAAACGTCCAAAAACGTTGAAATGTATAATGTGAAATGTCTTGCAAGTGTCAAAAGTTATGAAAATGCTCTGTAAAATGGCTAACATATTTGCAATTTTCCGCAGCATTTCCATACTTAAGACAATGTGCATAACACTTGACATTTCACAGAGCATTTTACAGGTGTCCGGGACTGCCCATAGGAACTGCACATATTTATATGTAAAAGGGATGTGATCAAAGATATACTCCGGCCACATCACACCTTACAATGAAATCTACCATATCCCATCTGAATAAAAGAACCAAAAAAAAAATTCAACATATTTATCAAAGGAATCTGATAAATAAAATTTAAAAAATGTACTGTTTGTCCTTTTATTCAGATGGGATATGGTAGATTTCATTGTAAGGTGTAATGTCGCTGGAGTATAAGAGTGGTTTCAAGTATTGGTTTGAGAAGTACCCATATCTTGTGAAGTTAGCACTGTATGCACTGAGTACACTCAGTGTGTCACCCACTTCCAAAACAGTCCAAATTCTGCATTTATAGCTTCAGATTCAATATTTTTTCAAAAAAATTCGAAAATTATTTGAAAAAATACAAAAAATAGCCCAAAAAATTCGAAAATTGCCAAAAAAGATTTGAAAATTCAAAAATTCGAAAATTAAATTTGAAATTCGAAAATTAATGTCAGGAAAAATTCGAAAATTCGAAAATACATTTTGGAAAAAACACTTAAAAATTTACATACTTTTTTTGGGAGGGTTTGCCATCGTTAATCACTAGTGATGTAAAAAGCGCTAGAAGTTTTTTGCGCTTTTTGCTTTGACGCTAGCGCCAAGCGCCAGCGCCATGGCGCTTTTACATCACTAATCACCAGAGTTGTGAAAGTGTATTTACGCTTACCCGAAATACCCGGGTAAATGGGTATTTATATTTACGCTTATGCTTACGCTTTCATAAAATACATACCGTATTTCCTCGAAATACCCCCCTCAAAATGGACAATATGAACTTATAAACCCCCCCTCGAAATATCCCCCCCCCCCAAATTTAGTGCATAGAGAACGTAAATGACAAAGGCTGCGGTTTGTCATCCGGGCAATGCATAACACACGTTAAGTGAGTCTGTTATGTGAGAACAATGTTTATAGGTCTACACACTCATACAAGTCTTTAGAGTCTTATAAATGGCGATTTTTGTTGCATTTTTTGACGTCTGCGTACGTTTCAGACAGCAATTTAGTACTGGGATTTCAAAAAATTTCTGGTGAAATAATACCCCCCCTCGAAATACCCCCCCCCCCCCGTTTAACCCCCCTCAAAAATCTCACTCTGAAAAATTAACCCCCTGGTGGTATTTCAGGGAAATACGGTAGGTAAGCGAGAATGTGATAGTATTAGCAGAGAAATGCTTGAAATAGCAAAAACAATAGTGCTTTTCAATGCATTAATCATGGGTGCACTTCAAATAATTTTTTACGTTTACGTTTTTTTACGTTTACCCAGGTATTTTAGAGGTATTAACGTTTTCAGTATCAATACTCAAAATTTAGAAAAGGTATTTACGTTTACGTTTACGTTATCCAAAAATACCAGTATTTGAACAAGTCTGCCCTGTAGCCAACGATGGCAAAAACCAGAGTTGGTCAAATACTGGTATTTTTGGAAAACGTAAACGTAAACGTAAATACATTTTCCAAAATGAAAGTATAAATACTAAAACGTAAGGTATTTTTAAAATACCTGGGAAAACGTAAAATAAAACGTAAACGTTAAAAAATTATTACCGTTTTTCATTTAATAGAAGGGCGCCCTTTTATTTCTCACCAACTTTCTATTATGGAGACGCCGTTTTTTGGAAGCTGCCCTTCTATTTTTTCGCCGGTTTTTCAATCAATTTTTTACGTTCTGTCAACGTTTTTCCAAGTGTTATGTCACAAAAAATTTATATTATGGCGATTCAGAGAGTTGATTCAACATTTGATCTTCAAATAGCACAAAATCAATCCACTAAATAACAGCGTCCGCTGACTTTTTTATAAGCATTTGGCACAATTCGAGTTTGGGAAGTAATATGTAATACTCTGCACTGAGGTGGGGTCGAACTATAGAATAATTTGAATATTGAATTTACCTTTTTTGAAAATACGGCCTCTGTGGAGGAAAAGTGTGCGCTGGCGCGCAAAATTTTTAAAGTTGTCAGAAATTTATGGCGGAAGTTGCATTTTTCTGAAAATTTTTGGGTCTCACAACCTTTTTTTACGTTTTCTCTGGTACCCGGGTATTTCGGTCAGGAAAACGTAACAAAACGTAACGGTATTTTTTGAAAACGTAAACGTAAACGTAAGTATAAATACCCGAATAACCGGGTATTTTGGGTAAACGTAAATACGTTTTTGCAACTCTGGCAAAAACACACATATTAAATACCGTAACTCATTGAGTTTCTGTGTTTTTGTTTAACACAGAAACACGGAAACTCAACAATTTTGAAAAACACGGAAACTCAAATGAGAACACGGAAACACGGAAACACAGAAAATACGGAAATGTGTTTGAGTTTTTTTTTATCCAAGCAATTGAAGGCACAAGATTTGAACTGAACAATGTGTGTATGTGCATACATAAGGTATGCATGTATGTATAGTGTGTAAATATGTACATAGTATCCAAGTTTAACGATGAAATAAGTACCCAAAAAAATAATGGTGTCGGCATCTCCTGGTCGTTTCGACCATATTAGGGACTGCGATCGAAGTGTTGAGGAGTGTCCACCAGGGTCTGCTAGCTAACACAATTAAGCTGAGGGCTCCTCACCTCCCAAGCTGTCAAAGGTATTGGTCACCCATTTGGAACTACCTCCAGTCAACTGATGAAAATTTTCCAATACACGACAAAACGTATGCAAAACCAATGTTTGATAAGAAAACCACTGTTTCAACAGTAAAATGCTGTAAAATGCAACTTTTTTTAAAACAACTCGAGTTTTTACCAAAAAAACTCGAGTTTTTATAAAAAAAACTTGAGTTTTTACTAAAAAACTTGAGTTTTTATTAAAAAAACTCGAGTTTTTACCAAAAAACTCAAGTTTTTAAAAAAAACACAGAAATAAAACACAGAAACTCAAGTTTTTATCGTGAAAAAAACTCAAAACACAGATATTCATTTTTGAAAAACTCAAAATACAGAAAGTGTTTTTATTTTGAGAACTCACCCATCGTTGCCTGTAGCTGCAAAACATCATGAAAATACATTCAACGGCATGGTTGTCGCTGCATTTGTATGTATATTTTTACATATTATTTACATACATAAACAGCGTTTCATTGCGCCATTGCATGGTGTCAGATATTTTACGTTTTTACTAATTTTACTAGTTTCCGTTTTTACCACAAAAATACGCCACTCGTCGAATTTTGCCGCGGCGGAGAATTGTAAATTCCGGTCCCTTTGCGCTTCTAATTGCGTGCGTAATTAAATAAATAATTGTTTTTATGGTACGGGGCTTTTACACGCAAATCAGGAACGGCGCCAGTACCCCTTGGGGTCCTGACAGTTCCTGAGGACGGACACGGCAACTTACCAATCCCTTTTCGTAGCTGCTGCCGGCGGTTTACTTCGATTAATTGTTAATAAGCCGTAATTAAAGTAAAGCCGAAATTAATAAAATTCAAATTAAAATTTAAGCAGTTAGTATGCTTCAGGGGGACCAAGTTGGTTTCACGGGAACTTTATTTAGCAATATATCGGAGTCAATTTCACAATAGCTCAAGTGAGTCGTATAGCCTCTAGTGGGTGAAAAAAGGTAAAATCAGCGCATTTTATAATCACCAAAAATCTACCATAAGTGAAATGAATACTAAAACTGAGACACAACAATTAACCATAATAAGCAAATTATAAGGCGAAATCAATGATCACTGGAAAACTGTAACATACAAGGCACAAGCAATTTAATTAAATGCGGGAAAAATAATTAATTAGATAAAAAAGGGTACAAACGTAAATTAATCCAAACTTGAAGTAACTGCGATTATCGATGACGTAATTAAAATGCAATTTATCTCAAAGGTGAGTGTCATAAACTGGGCTTTATTCAGAGGGTACGGTACAATTTAGAGCAGGTGGTGTGACACGTGTTATCAACCTGCGCCCCTTTAGGTGAAAAATATTTTATAGCGCGCCCGACCAAGGCCACAGAAAGAACGCTCATTTGCGGGGGTTGTTCAAGGTTATTGCATTGCCGGGTAAGGGTTGGAACTTTGGGACTGAATACACGCCACAAAACACTAGCACTTGTGAGTTCACCAATCACCCTGGGTGATGGGAATAATTAGTTGGCACTACTGTGCTCTTCACTGTAAACTGTGCTCTGCATGTGTCTTGCAGTCGCATGCCAACAATAATTGCCGTTTGCCACTTTTCCACCCATTACCTAGTCCTAAGTAAAAAGCACTTGGTCGGGGAATTTTCTGAATGTTATCTATCGGGGCGTCTAAGCATTTAACAGAGTCAACACCTGTTAGCTTAACTAGAAACATTAAAGCCTTTCTAACCCATTCCCAGACACTGCACCCTTTTGACAAAAAAAAATGTAAACTTGATAAAACCTAAAACTTATAACATTCGAAAGTACATATTGGGGAATGCATTTCAACAAAAACAAAGTAATCACTTAATTAACTAAAAATGCGGGTAACCTAATTAGCTTAATTAATGAAACATGAAATGAAAAATTATCATCACACGGGAAATAATTACGTAATTAACGGAAAAGAAATAATTAATAATTCATGGCCGCAGTAGTGTCCATTCGGGCGTACCGTCCTGGGGCTGCGGCTTCGTTGGTGGAGTTGCAGTGCACAGCGAACCGCACGTTCACTGTGACTTCCCTGTGCACTGCGGGCCTTCATTCGGTCACACACGGTCGTCCTCGAGTCGTCGGAGTGTCTGCACAGAATTGTCGTTACGTTTTTACGCATGATTGGCTAGCCATATTTCCACCTACAATCCCACCAGCCATTAATTTTTTACCTCCGGGCTAAAAACGACATGTTCAGAAAAAGTGTTTTGCACCGTTTTTTGATTATTCAAAAATCATGCCTTCTCTGCATTTTTCGGTGGACGGCTGTGGCAGTCACATGCCCTGGGGGTGCAAATATGGCTCGTCTTCATTTGAATTATGGCATCAGCTTTCTGCCGTGCCGGCTTTTTGTGCTCGAAACTTCAAAATTTTGGTTCCCGCTCAGGGCTCGATGTGAGAAAAAGTTTTTTCTTTTTTGGAGACTAATTAATCAGATTACTAATCTGTGTTATTTCACAGCATCGTGCCACTGTTGGATGGGCAGTTTGGTATCAACATTCAAGTTACCTGCTCGACCGATATGTCGCAGTCCGTGCGTGTGAAAATTGATCGTCGACAAGATTTTCTAATTGTTTTCATGGAATATTAACAAGTATGTTTTTTAATTACTGATTTTTTTGTTACAGAGTTGTCTGTTTCTCCTGATGACGAAAGTTGTGCATAAATTATTACACCTTAAAATTTTCTATAATTGGTTTAGGCCAAAAACTGTTTCGTATCAATTTTCACAATTGCCATTTTCCATGTGGTGTTCTACCTGTTGCGCTGGAGCCTCCTCCGGTGGCAGTGGGATGGCCTCGACCGCGTCGTGGTGCTCGGGCGGCGGCGAGGGGGGCTCGGCTACGTTCTGCAGTGCCATGGCCGCCATGTCGTTGCTAATGGGGGAATATTCTTCATTAGGGCGGTAAACTGGCTCGACAACGGGCACCACTTCCTCCAACACCGGCACACCTTCCTCCCGCGCGTCTGCGGAGGAGTCAGAGCCCGCGGTGGCGGTTTCAATATCGGATAAACATTCCGCCTGCAGTTCTTCTTCAAGGGCCGGGTATCTATCCGGTCCGACTAGTTCTTTCAAGTCAGCCCGCGGGCGCCATTCCGGTGGCCAAAATCCCAACACGTTTCCCCAGATTTGGCCCGACTCGTAAGAGTAAATCCGGTCGGCTTTGTGCTCGACCGTCAGAAACCGGTGGAAAAAGGTTGACCACAACATGGTCTCGGCATTGGCCACCACGATGCGCACACATTTGGCGCGGGAGGTGGCTACGTTTCCCCGGGGCAACTCTGCTACAAATCCGACTCTACCGTACGCCTTCTTGGGATCGGCATCCAGCTGGGCGGAGTCGGTTGGCGGGCTGCCGCGCACGCAGGAGATGATAACCACTTCCGCTTCGCGGGCCTGTGCTTTGTCGGCGGTGATTACGCGGGTGGCCCAGTAGGCCGCGTCGTGTTCTGTATGGGCTACTAGTCGACTGATTAGGGCGCGCGCCTGCGCCGCATAGAAGCATACAATTAGCAAACTAGCGGGATCTGTGAGATCTGCCCAGGGTAGGGTGGGATCTTCCTTCACCGTGGCCACTAGGTAGTCGTACAGGTGCAGGATGATGCGCAGCTCCTTCTTGTTGATAATGGACATGCCCTCTTTTGATTAGCAGCCCTGGTGCACCAACGTCGATGACAGCATGACGCCATCCTCGAAGTCGCCAGGTGCGGGCAACATGGTGGCGCCGTGCGCTGCAGTGTCGTTGTAGGCGCGTAGCAGTCCATTGTACGCCGCCACAGAGTTAGCCTGAATGAGCTGGCGATGCCCGCGGAACACTGTTTCCAAGTGAACCACGGGACATAGTTGATATTGTGTGAGCCTATCAATGAGGGTGGGGTCGGGTTTCAGGACAGGCTCCACCCAGTCTTGCACGCGAATCATACGCGTCAGTTGTTTACTGTCTCCAAATAGAAGTAGCATGCCGTTCACTGGGAGCTGGGCCGCCTGAACCACGCTAATTACGGCAGCGTCAGACGCCAAAGACGCTTCGTCAACAATTACCGCACACGCGGTCACACTTTTTATACGGGCGTCGTGGGCGGAGTCTAAGGTGACATGGATTTGACCGGGCTGCACCACTTCCAAGAACACCCGGTGCAGCCTGACCGTGGCCCTGACATATTTAGACAGCGCCCTACGCAGCACCTTACCCCAAAATCCCTGGTCAGCTAAACTAGCCTCACCAGCCCGGGCGCCCGCCACGCCTGCCTCGAAGTCATCGAATGGCTGCTCGTCTCCGTCTTCGGCGGTGAGAAATGGCACTTGTTCGGTCAGCTGCGCGCGTATAACGGCGTCGTCCGTGCAGTTGTTGATAATTTCGTCCACCAGCTCGTAGTCCTTCTTGGCGCCGTCGTACTTTTCCAGCGCTGCCGTCCATTCGGGGCTGAGGCGGACGATGTTGTGGCCGGTTCGCTGTGCTAGGGTGTGCAGGGTTGGCAATTGGGTCGCGGGGGTGGTATTATAAGTGGGGTCAGTTTCCCACATGGGACTCAAAACGCGCACCGGAAATGCCGCTCTTAATTTCAAAAATTCTTCAAAACCCTCCAGTTTTTGCATTTCAGAAAATGGCGTATCGGCCATAGCGGTCCATTTCGCGTGCTCCCGCAACAAAACTTCCAAAGCCCCAAAAATGTCCCGCTGCCCTAATTTATTCAGATTGGTCAGGGCCCTGCGCGCGCCTTCGTCAGCCGCCGAGTTGACCGTGCACGTGATGAGCGTCGAATGGTATTTGGCGTTCGGCTGCTTGTCCGATGGCAAGTCGGAGCCCGCGCGCACCCTGGGTCTCGAGTTATAATAATTATAGCCGCATGAACACACATACGCCAGTTGATTTTGTGTGGTCGTCTTCCCGGACCCGAAAGGCGAGTCACACATAATCAAAAGGGGTTTGCGCATTCGCACGGCTGTGATCACAGCTCCTAAAACTTCTACCTGCCCCTGCTGCGGCAAAAACTCACCTAATTTGGCCTGAATCATTTGTTCGTTTTTTCCTCTGAACAATGATTCGTACAACTCATTAGCCTCGCGGCTAATCAGCGCCCAGTCAGTTTCGTCATCCAGCAGACGCAAATTCAATATCACCGCTAATTGGATTTGCGCCTCCAGGGTGAGTACTTTTGACCCCTGAACCACTTTTGGCACCCAGCCGACCGGCGCTTTGTTCAGGGCGGCTTGCAGTGACCGCATGGTTCGGTCATAATTGGGCGAGTCGTTTGAGCCGCGCACCATGTATCTTCCACTCTCCAGAGTACGGGGCAGCGCTGACTGCGACGCCGCCATGTCCAATTTCGCACGCAGCATTGTAGTGGTTGGCTCTGATTCCACACTGGTAATTCTGACTGATAGATTGGGGCTGCCCGCCGCTGGTTTGTCTTCGTCTGGTCTGGCCAGCACCAAGCTCAGCACTGACATGGGCGTCGCCTGGTTCAACAGCTGTGTCTGCGTATTCACTTGCTCCAGTAAACGCACGCGCTGCTCTTCTGGTCCTTCGAAAGTGTCAGCTTGTAATTCTTCTGGGTCCGGGCGGCGCACCATAATGTCGCATGCAGTGCCCTGCGGCGTGTGCTCCCAGAACACATGTGCGCACACATCCGTTGCGCGTTTCGCCCGAAACCGCAAAAATGACTCGTTATAGCAGTGGGCCGCTGCTAAAATACCCAATTTATACCTGAGAAATGCGTCCATGTTGTCTCGGTTCTCTGTGTCCGGCTGGATGCCCGTTGTGCTGATGTCCTCGGCTGTGGCGACCTGCAGCCCGTACGCATGGCCGTAGAATTCGTCGCCAAACACGCCCAAATCATTCAAGTCGTGATACTCGACGTGGGCCAGCCCCAACTGTCCAGCACTCAAATTTTCCACTCTGCTGTCACTCACATATTCTCTGTGTAAAATGACCAACTTTTCCGGCCCGGCATCGCCCCGCTCCGCCGCGCCCAGCGGTTCCAGGTTTTTGTAATTCGACGGCGTGAAGGCCGCCCGCAGCCGCGCCGTTTTCCAGTCGCTCGTGTAGGGCTGGTAGCCGGAAGTGTCGCCGCGCGTCAATGTACGTGCCGCTTGAGTGACGCGCCGCGTGCCCTGCGTACTCACTACCACTGGGGCGGCAACGTTTAAGGGGCACTTTGTCTGATTACCCCATATCGCGACGCCGGTGAACTCCCAGTACCTTGGATTTTCTATTTTCTGTGCGATTGCGGTCGCCGAGAAACGCATTCCGTGGCGCACCAGGGGCAGAAACATCGAAGGGTGCTGTTTCTGAATTCCACCAGCTGGGTGGTTCGTTTGTCCCTGGCCGCTTTGGCCCGCTTATTTGAATAGTAAAAATACGGATAGGCCTCATCCGCATTCACCCACTGCTCATTTTCGCTGAGTATCGCCATTGTTTGCTCAGAAATTCTCACATGGCACTGATACTCAACATGCCCGTCGGCGCCCGAGTCAATATACACTCTATCTACCCAACCTTCGAATTTCCCTCTGCTAGGGTAGATTTCCGGTCCATTTTGCATTTGCTGCGCGCGGTAAAGTTGTCGCGGGGGAATGGTCCCACCGCCGCAGGCACCATGTGTATTTGTCTCCTTGGACTTGATGGGCGGGGCGTCTGCACCTTCAAATGGGCGTTTGCGAGAGGCCGAAGCCATTATAAATATAACAATGTGATAAAAATAATTGGTTGCGAAAGTTTAATGAACGGGGAAAGCAATAAAAACTCGTGCGGTCCAGTTGCCCGTGGGCAAAAAGGGGTGCACGAGCTTCCTAAAAACGCACACACACTTTCACACACACATCGCACCTGTTGTACCTGGTTCCATGTTGCTTGACGCGACGGCGATGGTCGTAACGGCTAATTAATCAGCTAATCAATCAATTTTAGTCGTCGCCGTATAATTCACTGTAAGAAGGGGGAATTAAATATTCACTGGTTGCTTTGCAGCGGTCTGCATGAACTACATAAATTTTCTTATTAATATTGTTGAACAAAGTCACTAATGGGTGGGCATAATCAATACACTCGTACGGGCCGATAAAGCGAGGCGCGAATTTCTTACTAGGGCCCGTCAACTGAGTAATACGCGGCGTGTATACGCGTACCGCTTGCCCGCGTTGCACATTCAATCGGCGCGCATGACGATTGGCGTAAAATTGCTCTTTTTGCTGCGCCTTTGCTAAAGCGGTGTGCGCTGCTTCGCGTGCTGTGGTCAGACGCGCGCCTAATTCATTTATAAGAGCGCGCTTATGCGGCAATGAGGGCAATGCCTCGGTGTCAGGGGGAGGCTCAATCATACGCTCCCACATGGACGCAGCAGGCTTGCCAAATAGCAACGCATAGGGGGTGGTTTGCAAGGAAGGGTGTTTCGATGTATTGTACGCATGTACAGCGGCGCCTAAGTGTATGTCCCAATCGTCATGTGTACGATTCACGTAGTGTGATACTATTTCCATCAGAACACCATTCCTACGTTCCACCATTCCGTTGCTCTTGGGGGTGTACGCAAATGATGTATGTTGGGTCGCGTTCAAATATTGTAAAAGCTTGGTAAAAGTGCCCTCGGTAAAGCTAGGGGCGTTATCACTGAGTATAATGGCCGACACACTAAATATAGGCAAAATGTGCAACAAAAATGCAAATGATACTGTGTCTTGTTTTATGTCGGGAACAGGCACAGCAATTCCAAAACGTGTGCATTGATCAACAAATACTAACACATGTCGGTTTCGGCGTTTCGTGGTTAGTAAAGGTCCTATTGCGTCTACTGCTATCACATCACCTGGCCTTTTGGCTACCTGGCGGCACACCATTTGAGTTCGCATTGCCGCTCTGAGACCTTTCTTGGCGTTGCACGAAGGGCAGGTGGCAACCCAGCGCGCACTTTCTGGCCGCATTCCTGGAAACCACGCGAATTCCTGTAATCTTTCAAATGTTTTTATTATTCCTAAATGGCCCGCCGTGGGGTGATTGTGGGCTAATTCTAACACGAATGGAACTAATTCCGATGGAATACAGACTGGGTCGTATAATTGTATACCTGGTATCTGGGACGTTCCCGCTTGGCGACGTAACAAACCGTATTGGTCAATAAAATACGGCGCGGCGCTGTAAAAATTGTCTGCGCGACACACTTCTATTGTTGTGGCTATGTACGGTTCTTCTGCTTGTAGTCGCTTCAATTTGTCAACCGAAGTCATGGGAGGTAGCGCCATGATTGTACTGCGCTTGGTTACACTCGTTAAACCCGGAACAACTTCATTTCCGGCTCCTGAACCACCAGCCATTGTTCCAGTTCCAGGCGCTTCCGCATTCCGCTGTCGCTCTCGCAGCCCGGGTGACTCCGCCTCTTTTCGCCCGCGCGTTCGGTCGCTGATTGGTCGCAGTAACTCCGCCTCCTCGTTTACGCCGCTTCGTTCGCTGATTGGCTGGTACGCTGCCCTGCTCGCCGCAGCTACCGTAACCTGCTTATCGTGCGGGATAGCGATTTCACGGCACGTAACTTGTGCAAACTGCTCTAAAGCCTCATCCAGGTCCTTTTTCTCGTCGAATACCACTGGCGCGTCTTGCCTTCTAGATAATGCATCTGCTAATTCGTTGCTTTTTCCCCTCAAGTGTTTAAACGTGATTTGGTACGGCGTAATTGCTAAAGCGAACTTGTGTAGCATGGCGTGCGGGGTAGTCTCTAAATTAGGATTCTTTACCCACGAAATACTTTTGGCGTCAGTCCAGACTTCAAAGGGCCATCCCGCCAGATAACAGTGCCAGTTACGTATACTTTCGTAGATTGCACATGCTTCCAGTGAAATTGCTGGCCATTTGCTTTGGGTTGCGCCTAACTTCCGGCTGTAAAAGGCACATGCATGTAGTATTTTCTCGTCCTCTGCTCGTTGTGCCAGCACGCCTGCAACGGCAATTTTAGAGGCGTCCGTGATAATTATAAACATACGTTTAGGATCGGGAAATTGCAGACATGGGCTTCCTAACAATGCTTCCTTGAGCTTATGGAAAGCTTCCAGTGCCTTGGGTTTCGCTGTCAAATCCACCGGGGTGTCGCTATTGTAATTTTCTCTTGGTCCCGTACGCGTGAGATTTGACAAAGGTACAGCTAGCTCTGCGCATCTGTGAATCATGCGTCTGAAAAAGCCGATAGCTCCCAGAAAACCCTTGACCTCTTTTACGGTAGTGGGTACCGGCCAGTCCTGAATTATGTGTCGTTTATCATCCGGCACGCACACGCCGTCACGGCCAATCATAAATCCTAGAAAACGTACAGCTGTGACGCGTGCGAAAAAACACTTTTTCGGACTAATTTTGAAATTATTCCTAATTAATCTTTCCAACACCTGTCCTATGTCATATAAATGTGTTTCCCAGGTTGCACTATAAATCAGTAAATCGTCGATGTATAATAATACATTTCGATGTATTAAACCGGCCATAGCTAATTCAAAACAGCGCTGCGCTAAACTAGGTGAGCATTTTAATCCCATGGGTAAGCGTTTCAGTTGAAATTGTCCAAAAACATTTCTGAATGACGTGATGTGTCGATCATCTGGATGCAAAGCAATGTTATAGAAAGCTTGATTTATGTCAGCACTGCTAAAAATACTTGCAGCTACATAAAGATTCGACTGTTTCATCTAAGCGGGGTAATGGGAATTGGGGAGCGTGCAAAACAGCGTTCAGGCGTCTGTAATCAATTACCATCCGCTTCGATCCATCCGGTTTGGATACCACCAACGTGGGGGCACAATACGGGCTCGTACTGGGTTCCACGATGTCGTGCTCGATGAGGCATCTCAAATGATTTTCTAAGTATTGCTGATCATCCAGACTCAACCGGTACATTCTGCATGCAATTGGTTTTTTATCCACTAATTGCAACCGGTAGTCCACTAATTCGCTGTAGCCGATGTCGTACTTATGTCGGGCAAAAGCTTCTTTGTACTGCAAAATCACCTTTTTCAGTTCCTCTCTGCGTTCGTCCGTCAATGTTTCTGGCACGGTGAATTCCATCACGTGTCCATCTGGACATGCAACTTGCAGTGGGGGTCCTAATTTGTCTTCGGCTACTTTGGGGGGAGGTTCAGTCGCTTGAACCTGTCGACACACATCTCTGTCATAGCACTGCTTCACCCATTCAGCGGGGGGGTCTCCAGGTTTCACCTTCAACACGCAGTCCACTGGTTCGACCACTGCAATGCGCTGTCCTACCTGTAGCACTACGGGCTGGTTTCGTACATTTGCGCATCTCACCTGAAACACGGGGGCACTTGTTTCATACGCCGCTGAAGCGGCCATAACTCCAAAGCGTTCGCCTACCGTATCCAATCCCATGACCGTAAATAACTTTTCATCCATGGGGGCAGATAATTTCGCCGTCACTAGCGCTTCATGTCTAGCCAGAATTTCTATTTTTTCGTTCACAATAGCGTAAATTCTGCGCTGCTGCACTTCCACGTCGGGGTTGTCAAACGGAATTATCGCGTTAGCTGTAGGGATTTGTAGTTCCCTTGCAGGTAGGTCTACTACCATGTGCCGCAGGACGTCTGCGCCAATTAGGATTTCACCTGCTAATCCGTTCACTGCCTGAAACACAATCCCGAAGGTGTGGTTTCCCATGGTTACCGGTATTTCCATCTGTCCCAATACCAAAAGTTTCGAGTCTGCTGCACACCTGAGGGCTCCAATAGGTGAAACTTCATCATGCTTAGTAGCCTTTTCCTTGTGCCGCATCAGCACGTCTCTGTTGCATAATGAACGCATGGCGCCAGTGTCCAGTAGACATCTTCGATATTCTCTCCCATCGATGGTTATGGTAATGGATGGGCTGTAGTACACATGCACGATTTCTTCACGTTGATTGGCTACTTGATGTATGTTATCTCTTTCTTCCGTCGAGAAAGTGATCATGCATACCGATTCTTCTTCCAGATCGCATTTTCTGTTGATACTGTATTGTATAGCGGGAAAACGACGCGCGCCCGTGAGTGCGGGCATGCCACTTGGCATTCCCACGCACGGGTTAATTACCGTTCTTACCTTCACCTGTTCGCTAGGGCGGTCCTCAGCCAGTTCGACGATGACATTGGATTTTTCTTCTGTCTTTGGTCGTTTTCTGATTTTTTCCTTTGCTCGGTTCACCATAGTCACGGCCATTTCCGGCGCTGCAGCCATGAGCGCGGCTAGTAGATACTGCATGGTGACTAGTGCACATATCAGGTAAATCCATACTTGTAGCCAGGTGCGCCAGGTGTCAAAATCCCACCATCCCAGCGCCAATACCGATTTTGCCAAGGTTCGATGCCTTTGCATGTGTGATTCCACCTTCGGCTCCGCCCCCTGCGTAATTTGCCGCACGATTGAATATGCATGCCATACGTCATTTAGGGTGGTCGTCGGCAATAGTTCTGACAAGTTGTACATGGTCATGGCGGCAAAAATCTGATGATGCACATCCTTAACCTTTTCCTGTTGCCATTTCTGCGGGAAACTGTGTGTGTTATACATAGGTAAATGTTCCAGGCCGCCTACTTCCGGTAAATATTTGTACCACTGTCCATTTAACATTACCACACGATTGTGAGCATTGGTGCATGATCCCGGGATCGCTTGAAAGTGCAAAATGTTTGTCAACCTATTCATGTGCAACGTCACATTTTGCCCGTGTGCACTAACTTGCACAGGTATTGTTTCGTAGCATTCTGGAGACTTTTCCTCCTTCATGATCTCGTATGTTTTTACCGCGAAGCATTTGTGAACCAAAAATCCGTCCGGCGCGGGTTTGGCAATTATTTCGTTATCATTCATGTACCAGCGGGCTGTCGTAGTGGCGTGTTCACTCATAGCCAGGCGCACAAATTCTTGGAAGTGTTGCACATTCTTGCATGTGGCTACGGCCTGGGCACGCATGGTTTGTTCTGCTGTTTCGTATACCGCCTGCATGCTGGCTGCCAATTGGCCTGCGCTCACTATTCCCAGCGTGGGTCGCCCTTGCGCTCGTTTTTGTCTGACGCTTCGAATCACTGCCTTTTCAAATGGGGCCACTACTATATCCTGATCCGATTTCCATAGTTTGATGCCGCATGATTCAACCTCTTCATGTGCTCTGAAAGACAGTGATAGTGTGTGATCATCGGCTAGCCAAATATCCTGTCTAATGCGTCCATGCATTTCGCGCCATTTTTCATAAGGGCATTCCGCCTTCGGGTTCGGTTTCCACGTTAATTGGCTGCCGTCTTCCAGCGTGCATGCACCCATTTCGTAATTGCACTTACTAACCTCACCCAGCGTGCTTTGCATGGTGTTGGCTCCATATCTCATTCGTACTTCCCCTCGAAACAGCCCACAGTGTGGCGTCGTTTCACTCACCCATTTGCAACAGTACAATCCATGTCCTGAGTAGCTAACATTGGTGGGGTATTGGGTGTCCCATGCATTGTCCAGATCACTCACAGGGGTCATGGGCTTATTGTTGCATTTATGATATTTAATCATGCCTTCGCACTCAGCGGCGCCCACAGCTCGGGGGTTGGAATCAAATTTTTCCAGCGTTACGTCGCCCCAGAAGTTCTGATACGTCCTTGCCGTTCTGGTAGAGGCCACACACCTGTGCGCTGCCACACGATATTCTACCATGTTTCGCTTGTATATTGTCAATGTTAACTTTCGTGGCTGTTCTAATGACGCCGTAGTGTCAACAATAGCCGTGCAATTTGGTAGAGGGGGGTACGTGTATAAATCGTAGTGATCCGTCAAGTCACTGCAGAGCAGTGGAAACGAGGGCATGGTAGTCGCGCCCACGCCCGGCAAAAAGGCTAATCCCATTATAATTAACCCAACTGCCAATACAAAAAACAGTGACTGTGCGACCTGAGGCATGTAGGGGGGTTCTGAATATGCGCGCGGCGCGGGGCGCACCCCTTCCTCAGTAGACAGAAAACCCATATACCTGTCTATCTGGTTGCTGGAGCCAGTACGCGGCGGCAGAGCGGCCGGCGTGGCGTACAAAAACGGGTCCAGACTGATGTTCATGAGCACGTCCAAGGGCACCTCAGTCAGCGTGTCCGAGTGGTCGTCTGCAGGGCAATTAGGCTACAACGTACAGTCCGTTTCTCTCAAATCATGCATTCCGATCCTGCGTAGAAAGGCCAGCCAGGTAGTTCGAAACAAGTAACCTTTCTCAGTTCGCATGTATGCCCATGGTTTGATCCAGAATTCCCGCTCTTGCGCGAGCACATGCATTCCCGTAGTGCGCTGCTGTTCTTCGGGTGACTCTGGAACCAGTTCGTCAGGTTCATCTGCCTCTAATTCCAAGCCTTGCATCACAGGGATTAATTTATTAACGGGACGTATCATCATGCAGCGATCATCTTCGCGCACATGCATGGTCATTCCAGTCGTACTGGTCACTCGCGTGGGGTTCAGCGACTCTACGTGGGGGTTGCTTACCTGTACCGGTTGCATGTTATATTGTTGCATGCGCCCATCCGGTCCCATAGCCATCCAATTAGCTGGCGGCGTTTGATAAGCCATCATCTGCGGTTGCATGTTCATATCGCCAGCCCTCTGTACCGTCTGCGCCGGCTGCACAGGCATCGGCTGAGCTGGTTGCCACTGCGGATATGTGTATTGCATGGGCATCATACCTGGCTGCATCGCTTGGGCTTGATCATTTCTCTGATAGCCACCACGTTGTCCTCCGCCGCGCCCACGTCCATTTCCTCTGGATGCTCCGCCGCCGCGGCTCCTTTTGAAATACTGTTCCCTTTGTTCTGGAGTTAGTTTGGGACACTCATATCTGATGTGCTCTTCAGAGCCACATTCCCAACATCCTTTGTCAAATTTTCGTGGGGGTAATTTAGGGGGGTCCCTATTCAATCCCAAAAGTTTACCTTCCAACGCGCCCAGTTGCGCTAATTTCTTCGCTATCTCTTGGTGCACAGAGTCGAATTTGGCAACGCTCTCAGTCATTTTCTGTTCCATTGTCTCTAACGTCTTGTCGGCCTGGGACGGCAGTCCAGCCATGGCGGGCATGTTTAGCGCCATCAACCTGTCCATTACCTTGTCTGTAGCGCTGGCAACCACATCCTGTTTGGATTTTTCTCCCTTATTCTGGCTCTGTTCTGCTTCCAGAAAGCTCTCTTGTGCGCGTGCGTTGTCAACCATCTCTTTCCAAGTGATAGATGCCGTGACAGGTACATTGCGCCGAATTTCATTTCTCAGTCCTCCATGAAATTTTATCATGCATGTGTCACCTCGTTTTTCATGACCCATGCCTGGATAGGCGCGTTTTATCAATTTTTCCAAATGTACCGCCCATTCCAGTACCGACTCATCTGCGCCCTGTCGCGTCTCAAAAATCTCTCTCTGTGCATGATGTTTGTCATTTGGGTTTTCATAGAACTTCTCCAGTGCTTGCATCATGTCCTTGTAGTTCAGGTCACGCAGTTCTCTGTATCGAGTGTTGAAAATGGCTCTGGCACTGCCTTTCAAAAACAATTTTACCAGCGGCTTCCGCTCCTGTAATTTTATGCGCAGCGCATCACATACCGTATCCCAGCTCCTTCTCCAGTCCCTGAAACCCTCATTTGGTTTGCCGCGAAAATATCCACATTGTTGTGCTAGGGCTGTAATGACCACCGCATTGCTTTGTTCTAATTGCCAATTTTGTCCCGGGTCCGTGGGCCGCGCCACTTCAGATGTAGCTGACCAGCTTCTTGAAGACGCCGGCGAGCGGGATCGAGCGCGTCGCTGCGTAACAGTTCTCACCTGGTTTGTTCCAGCTGCCGACGGGGGCGCCGCTGGTACCGTTGATGACTGTAAAGGCGCTGTTTGACCACTGGTCAGCACTATCGGCTGCTGGCCACTGGCCGGTGAATTTCCTCCCAGCGTCGCGTTCTGATTTTGTAGGGCTTGATTATGCTGCTGGTATGCAGTCGTCAGGTCAACTATATCATCACCATGTACGCTGTGGTGCGCTTCGAATTCCTGCAAGTAATGTTCCACCCTAGGTACCTCGGCGACTGGGTCACTTCCCCATAAATTCATAGCAATTTTAATTAGTGTCACCATACGCAGGTCCCCTGGTTCACCATTCTGTGAGAATGCGCCAACCGGTCTCGCCTGACTCATCATGTTTGCCCATTTCTTTGCGGCTTCACATGCCTTTTTGGGTGTCCATTGTGCACAGGATGGCGTTGTTTGCACCGGGTCCAGATCCATTATGGTAGCTTGGTAAATTAAATTCGCATTAGTGACCTTTGCGTACCTGTCTTCCAGCGCCGGAGCCGCCGTCTGGTTCGCGCCGTTGTTTGTCATTCTGCTTGCGGGGCTGCTAATAATTATCACGGGGGGATTACTTGAAATTTCAGTCTTAATTAACTGGCGTCTAGCCTTTGCAGTTGCGCTCTGCGATCTCGACTGGTCGCTCGATAAGTTCCGACTGCTGTTGCCTGACACGTCTCTCGGCGTCGAAGTGCTCTTCGGTGGGCTTAACTGCAGCGCCGGGGAAGTGTCTCCGCTCTGCGCCGCTGTCTCCAATAATTCCGCTACGGTATTTTCAATCACGGGAAATTGATCTGCAGTAGCTCCAAGCTCAGCTGCAATCAAAGGGTAATCACGTTGAATCGATGGCTGCCCTAGAGGCTCGCTGTCACCAATGTATCCGTCTGAACCGACTTCAGAACCCGATCGCACTCCAGGCGATATGGATGAGCTGCCCGCGCTCCAACCCAGTGTCCTCCGAAGCTTAGACCACTTACCTGTCTTTCCTGCTTCCTTTCCTGCAGCTTGTCTGCTTGTCCCAGGCGCTTCTTCAGTTTCTGCGCTGGACGTTAGCTGCCGTGCCGCTGCCGGTACAGCTGGCGTCTTCCACTGACTAAAACTGTCTGGCGCAGGCCCTGCGCCTTCAACCGTTGATAACCTGATTACCGGTGTATCCTCAGCTGTCTGTCCAGACCAGCGTTGACTTTCACTCTCCTCTAGCGCTTCCGGCGCATCTGTTTCAGGGTTAACCGAATCGTTCGACTCACTGTCTTCTGCTTGACCCTCAGCTGCCGCAAGTTGTGCGTCCACTTCTTGCCCAGCCTTCTGTTGTCGCGCGCGTCTTCGTGCTTGTTTTTGCTTCTCCAACGCAGCGTGCCAAACTTGTTCTATGGTGTCCCCTTGTAAGCTTGCTGGCCCCCTCGATCTCAATTCCCTTTGGGGTGATTCGTTATCCGTGAAGCCGTTTTTTGTAGAGGCGTTGATCAGGCGCCCCGGACAGAAAACTTTATGGCTTGCTTAGGAAACCACTCGCTACGCTACCAGTTGTCAGATATTTTACGTTTTTACTAATTTTACTAGTTTCCGTTTTTACCACAAAAATACGCCACTCGTCGAATTTTGCCGCGGCGGAGAATTGTAAATTTTGGTCCCTTTGCGCTTCTAATTGCATGCGTAATTAAATAAATAATTGTTTTTATGGTACGGGGATTTTACACGCAAATCAGGAACGGCGCCAGTACCCCTTGGGGTCCTGACAGTTCCTGAGGACGGACACGGCAACTTACCAATCCCTTTTCATAGCTGCTGCCGGCGGTTTACTTCGATTAATTGTTAATAAGCCGTAATTAAAGTAAAGCTGAAATTAATAAAATTCAAATTAAAATTTAAGCAGTTAGTATGCTTCAGGGGGACCAAGTTGGTTTCACGGGAACTTTATTTAGCAATATATCGGAGTCAATTTAACAATAGCTCAAGTGAGTCGTATAGCCTCTAGTGGGTGAAAAAAGGTAAAATCAGCGCATTTTATAATCACCAAAAATCTACCATAAGTGAAATGAATACTAAAACTGAGACACAACAATTAACCATAATAAGCGAATTATAAGGCGAAATCAATGATCACTGGAAAACTGTAACATACAAGGCACAAGCAATTTAATTAAATGCGGGAAAAATAATTAATTAGATAAAAAAGGGTACAAACGTAAATTAATCCAAACTTGAAGTAACTGC
The DNA here is from genome assembly GCA_964036195.1 of Sphaerolaimus hirsutus. Classification (NCBI taxonomy): domain Eukaryota; kingdom Metazoa; phylum Nematoda; class Chromadorea; order Monhysterida; family Sphaerolaimidae; genus Sphaerolaimus; species Sphaerolaimus hirsutus. The sequence goes on along the minus strand of OZ038453.1, from coordinate 18,758,716 downwards.
GATTATCGATGACGTAATTAAAATGCAATTTATCTCAAAGGTGAGTGTCATAAACTGGGCTTTATTCAGAGGGTACGGTACAATTTAGAGCAGGTGGTGTGACACGTGTTATCAACCTGCGCCCCTTTAGGTGAAAAATATTTTATAGCGCGCCCGACCAAGGCCACAGAAAGAACGCTCATTTGCGGGGGTTGTTCAAGGTTATTGCATTGCCGGGTAAGGGTTGGAACTTTGGGACTGAATACACGCCACAAAACACTAGCACTTGTGAGTTCACCAATCACCCTGGGTGATGGGAATAATTAGTTGGCACTACTGTGCTCTTCACTGTAAAGTGTGCTCTGCATGTGTCTTGCAGTCGCATGCCGACAATAATTGCCGTTTGCCACTTTTCCACCCATTACCTAGTCCTAAGTAAAAAGCACTTGGTCGGGGAATTTTCTGAATGTTATCTATCGGGGCGTCTAAGCATTTAACAGAGTCAACACCTGTTAGCTTAACTAGAAACATTAAAGCCTTTCTAACCCATTCCCAGACACTGCACCCTTTTGACAAAAAAAAATGTAAACTTGATAAAACCTAAAACTTATAACATTTGAAAGTACATATTGGGGAATGCATTTCAACGAAAACAAAGTAATCACTTAATTAACTAAAAATGCGGGTAACCTAATTAGCTTAATTAATGAAACATGAAATGAAAAATTATCATCACACGGGAAATAATTACGTAATTAACGGAAAAGAAATAATTAATAATTCATGGCCGCAGTAGTGTCCATTCGGGCGTACCGTCCTGGGGCTGCGGCTTCGTTGGTGGAGTTGCAGTGCACAGCGAACCGCACGTTCACTGTGACTTCCCTGTGCACTGCGGGCCTTCATTCGGTCACACACGGTCGTCCTCGAGTCGTCGGAGTGTCTGCACAGAATTGTCGTTACGTTTTTACGCATGATTGGCTAGCCATATTTCCACCTACACATGGCGCTTAGTAATGGCGCCAGCGCCATGGCGCTATAGCGCAATTCCGACACTCCGTAGGTAAAATTTTAGAGGGGGGGTCGGCTGAGCCCTAAACAAGTAGCCCCCCCCCCCCGCTCAAAAATCCTGGATATGTCCCGTGATGGTAACTTGCTGCGTTGAATGGGAAAGATAGTCATCAGCTAGCGGCGAAGTGATGCCGAACAGCGGATATGCGTACAGCAACGCGGCCACTTCCTCAGTTGTTGGAAGATTCGGCTCAGTGGTGGGGTTCCAGGGAATGACCGCAGCCGGCAGGGGGCTCACGATGTCAACTGCACTTGTGGAATTGTGCATCATGTGCCAGTTGTCTGTTGTGGCTGACCTGGTGTGGTGCCAGTTCCGCAAATTGAGAAGTGAGAGGTAGAATGGCAAATGCGACGTGAATTGCTAAAAGTTCAGTGAAATGGCAAGTAAATTGGCTAAAGCGATGTTAAACAAAACAATAAACAGTGATTTCTCTTCGCTTTTGCCAATATCTCTCAATTCAATTCGGTTTTGCCATTTCACTTCTCACTTCTCAATTTGCGGAACTGGCCCCTGGGCAGCAGCTGAGAGAGTGTCAAAAACAGTTGGATGAATTTTGTGCCTGTCAATTTATCCTGGGAGAGTCTACAAGTCAATGTGTTTATTTATATACAAACTAGGCTTGTAGTGGCCTCGGGACGATTTTTATGTGACATCCACATTTCACTCAACAAATGATTCACAATGCATCAGCTTAGTTCTCCTTGTTACGAAAAAAAACCCATTGAACATACAGCTTTGGCTCCAAGCCAGACATTGTTTCCTGTGAGTCCACCCATCCCTTTGAGCATTTCCACAATCTCAGCACTCAGGGGCCAGGCCAAGTGACCAATGTAACCTATGTGAAAAATATATTGCACTTGTTTCTGTTATCAATGAACTTTTGAAGATGCAAAAAATCAATTATTATACTATCGGTTAATTACTAACAGGTGCCAGTCCCAGACGCTGTAAAAGACCCTGTAAAGTCTAAAATACCCTGTAAAGTCTAAAAGACCCTGTAAAGTCTAAAAGACCCTGTAAAGTCTAAAAGACCCTGTAAAGTCTAAAATACCCTGTAAAGTCTAAAAGACCCTGTAAAGTCTAAAAGACCCTGTAAAGTCTAAAAGACCCTGTAAACTCTAAAAGACCCTGTAAAGTCCAAAAGACCCTATAAAGTCTAAAGGGCCCTGTAAAATGTCATGTGTCATGTTGAGGAGAGGACCCTGTGAAATGCCCTGTGTCATGTAAATGACCCTGTAAAGTGTTAAAGGTATCTAATTGTACTGTATGATACACAACTCTTAGGTTTTTGTATCCAAAGCTTATGTTTCAAGATTTCAATACAAAAACATAACATTTGGATTCTATCAAATAAGATTTGTTTACATTTGACACTTTACAGGGTCTTTTACATTAGATATAACATTGAACAGGGTCTTTTATGGGGTCTGAAACTGTCCCCAGAACGAAAAATGAGTTGCCTGGAATTTGGTTGCATGAATCAGCTGCCTCTGCCCATGTGAGACTCTGTGCCGAGTTGTAGACATAACAGGAGCCATTGCTGAACATGTGCGCGCCCAGACTCGAGTTGCACAACTCACTCAGGTGTTGAGATTCATCTGTAAAAAAAAGTTGACATTTTTCTGACAGAACCAATAACACTGGTGCCATTGTCCATAAATATTCACATTTCTCACCTGGTGAAAATGACACGTCTCTGCTGTATACCCAATTACCAGCTGATGTGTTTCTATGTTGATATGCCACTAGAAAGGAACCCTGAAATAATTATTTGTTGTCAGAGTTCAAAAATTCTGTTTTGTAATCATTTTTATTGTCCAAGTAAGTACTGTGGTACAAAACTGACTTTAATTCCAGCCTTTCTGAGTATGCCCCCACTGGCATTTATATGGCCATCGAACCAAGCCAGTCTGGCACCTTGCCAAGTAGCGTTGCACTCCAGCCAAGCTGAGTGCCAAGTCAAGTTTGTTGCAGCGGTAGAAAAGTAGCACTTTTCTCCAATGAGCAGACTGCCATTTACAGATTCTGAACTTGATATTTCTTGGCAGTCTTTGTCAAGTTTTTCATGTATGATCTCTGCAAATATCATTAGAGATGTGGAATCTTCTGCATTTTTGACGTCATTATCTATTTTTAGTTTCCAGTTTCCAGCAAAGTTTCTGCAAAAAAGTTTGTTTCCGATACAATTTCAGCAATTTTTTTTTGTTTCTGTGCAAATTTGGTTTTCCATTTTGCCAGCATTCCATTTTTCCGTTTTCCAATATCCGGCATTTGCAAAAACTTTTCTGTTACTGTTTCCATTTGCTGTCAGGTGCAAAGAATTTCCCACTTCCGTTCTGCGAAAAAAATGTTGACATGGTTTTTGTGTAACACCTTGTAATCCATTCCTTCAACGACAATCATCCTTGATAATCTTTATGCCATTCAGATGGAATGGAGGACATCAAAACCGTGCCAGAATTGCAAATACCCCATCCCAAAAATAAAATTACTGATGTCATGCCAAACTAAATCGAGTTCTTGAATGGCATTTTACAGTAGTTCTGAGAAATTTTTTTGAATGAAATGTGATATAGGTAGTGATGAAAGGGCGCCATGGCGCTGGCGCCATTTGAGTGCGCCAAAGAACGTCGCGCCATTGGCGCTTCGCGCCCTGCTCTAAAAGGGCGCTAAAATGGCGCCAGCTGGGTTTCAAGGTGAATGCTGCGTAAATGAAAAAATGAAAAGCGCGTCCGTGAGTAATCGAAATTCGCTGGAAAAATCGACAAATGGATAGAGTGGATGAATGGTTCATCAGAAACGTCTAACAGATCATAAGCTGAGAATGATGGACCGTTGAAGTTGCAAAATCATAAATCAACGGATTCAAATCATTGCAAATCCCTTTTCATGCACTTCGAGAAAACATTTGTGAACAGAAAACAAGAAGACAGTGAACAGTGATTGAGCTATATTTTTAGCAATAGCTATTGTACACACGTATTCAGCCTGGCGCCCTTGGCGCCTGGCGCCCTATTTTTTAAATGGCGCCATGGCGCCCTTGGTGCTTGGCGCCTGGCGCCCACTGTCCGAGTAGCGCCATGGCATCCTTGGTGCTTGGCGCCCTTTTTCTGTGGCGCCCTTGGCGCTTGCCGCCCAGTTTCCTAATGGCGCCATGGCGCCATTGGCGCATGGCGCCCTTTTTTCTGGCACTTTTCCATCACTAGATATAGGTAGCTTACCGTTCATTCCTGTACTGGTGTGTACCACAGGTTGATTTTGGTCAGCTACAACGAGTGATGTTAGAATTGTAATGAGTGTGACGCATGTTATCGCCATGTTATCGCATTACATAAATTACACGAAATGTTCCACTGCGATCCTGAGTATCATCAAAACCTGAAGCGTAACTGTAAATATTACCATATTCCTTCAGCTACTACTTCGTCTAAGTATATATCCTCAAAATTCCCCAGGTTGTTTATTACTTCACCAGCAAATTTTGAGGGATGGGGTTTATTCAAGGGGATATTTTGAGAAAACATGGCAGTGACACTTCACACCGTGAATAAAGTATCAGAAATACAGGGTGAAGATTTACATTTTACATTTTAACAGAGATTGATCAGAGACAAGCAGATTATTAGCAGAAAATTGTTAGGAATCTCGGGGATTTTTGTGTCTGCAATTTCCTTTACTATACAGTATTTCCTCGAAATACCCCCCCCCCCGGGGGTGATTGTTTCAGAGCGAAAATTTTGAGCGGGGTATTTCGAGGGGGGGGGGCTTATTATTTCGCCAGAAGTTTTTTGAATTTCCAGTACTAAATTGTCGTCTGTAACGTACGCAGACGTAGAAAAATGCAACAGTAACCGCTAAATATTGACTTACATATTTATATACCTAAGTATTTATGTAACACTGTTCTAACGTCACAATTCATTATTTTTAACGTGTGTTTTGCAGACCCCGAATCACAAACCGCAGTTTTGTCATGTACGTTCTCTGTACACTCAATTTGGGGGGTATTTCGAGGGGGGCTAATAAATTCCAGAGTTGTTAGAATTACTGAACTTTTTCAAAGTATATGTAAACGTAAGGTATTTATTTTTTACTCACCGCAAAGTATCGTAAACGTAAAATACTTATTTTTTACTCGTACGCACGCGTAAATGTGAGTACAAAATTTTTTCCCATTAAAATGCAAAAGCGAACACTTTTCTTCATAGAATATGTAGAACTGGGTACGTTTTTGAAATACAACCCTCAAAATGGCCCTACGAATTAAATAATTGACCCCCTGTCGAAAGCCCCCCCCCCAAATTGAACGTAAATGGAACGTAAATATTAAAACCTTCAGTTTATGTTCTGTGAAATGCAGAACGCATGTTTAAACAATGACCAAGTCGCGTTAGAACAGAGTATATACCATCTATATTTACATACATATAAATACATGTACCGTATTTCCTCAAAATACCCCCCCCCCCTCGAAATACCCCCCTCGTTTGATCCCCCCCCCTCTCGGGACCGCTATGAAACAATCACCCCACCCTCGAAATACCCCCCCTCCCCCCAAATTGAGTGTAAAGGGAACGTACATGACAATAACTGTAGTTTGTGTTCCGTGTACAGCAGAACACACGTAAAAAACAATGTCGGTGTCACATTAGAACAGTGTACATACCATCTACATACTAATATTAGTCTACAGAACCTTATAAATGGCGGTTTTTGTTGCATTTTTCGACGTCTGCGTACGTTTCAGACGACAATTTCGTACTTGGTTTTCAAACATTTTCTTGTGAAATAATAAACCCCCCCCCCCCTCGAAATACCCCCCTCGTTTACCGTATTTCTCCGTTTATAACACCCGGGGGTTATACAAAATCGGAGCAATTTTCAGCGAACTTTTTAAAAACTTGTATAGCACCCGGGTGTTAGGTCAATGGGGGTGCTATACATGGAATTTACATTCAACCGAACAATACAGCAAAAAAGAGCATAAAAATTACCGTGTTCTCTCATTTTCTAAATACAAACACCCCTACCTATTGTTTTGGTTTGCAGCGCAGCTAATTCAATGGAAAAAATATGCGTGGTGCACGTGCTGTGCCGCGGAATTACAATGAGTGGCACCAAATACAGTATTCAAACCATTCAATTTGAGCCATTTTTTGAACATTTGTATAGCACCCCCGGGGTGCTATAAAACTATATAACACCCCGGGTGTTATGCACGGGGGGGGGTGCTATAAACGGAGAAATACGGTAACCCTCCCCCCTCTCGGGACCACTATGAAACAATCACCCCCCGGGGGGTATTTTGAGGAAATACGGTAAGTCAATAAAAATACTCTTATACATGGAGCTTGTTGTTGCATTTTTCTACCTCAGCGTATGTTACAAAGAACGAATTAGTGCTGAGAGTTCTGAAAAATTCTGGCGAAATAAAAAAAAACCTCGAAATACCCGCCCTTGTTTAACTCCCCTCAAAATTTTCACTATAAAACAATCACTCCCAGGGGTATTTCGAGGAAATATAGTAAATTACAGCGTAGTCACCTTATAAATATGTGCCAAATTGAGTTCACAGAAATACATTTTCTTTACGCGTATGAATCAAAAATGTACGCATACATGTGAGTACGTTACTTTTTTTAAAAGTATATGTAAACGTATTTACAGCGTACTCGCGTACGCGTATTTTTGCGTAAACGTACGTACCTTTTAACAACTCTGATAAATTCATAGTGGCCATTTTGAGGGGGGGTATTTTGAGGACGGGGGTATTTCGAGGGGGTATTTCGAGAAAATAGCGTAGATCAGTAAAATTTCTATGCTCAAAACAAAAAGATAATTGAGCAAGCCGAGTCCCATCCCAACTGCTTCGCAAATATTTTTTGTGTGAATTGATAATTAAAGTCCAAACAAAACGCCCATTCGTATGTGGGAAGGTGTGAAAGACTGAAAAGCAATACCGAAGATCAGAGGAGGGAAGATCAGAGTTGTTAAAAATACCGAAAATAACGAACGTTAAAAATACCGAAAAATACCGAAGTATGCGTATGCGTAAAGTATTTCTTTTTTACTCACCCTTCGAATACAGAAAGCGTAAAGTAATATTTTTTTACTTTTACTCATGAGTATATACGAGTAAAATACCTTTTCTTACCAGAAAGCGTAAATGCGAGTATTTTTTTCCCAGGAAAGCGTAAAAGCCAGTAAAATTACTGTTTCTTTCTGGAAAATGTAGAAGGGAGCATTATAAATGTTTATTTTAAATTTTTAGCAGTTTTTATTTGCAACCATTGATTTTCTCTTTCTTTTACTCTTTCACTACCATGGTTGGTTTTAGTAAAATTCTTTTTACTAAAATTGTATTTTATTTTTATTAAAATTGTATTTTATTTTAATTTTATTCATGTTTCATTTTATTTTATTTTATTTTATTCTGAAATGTCATAATTAAAATAAAATGAAACCATTTTACAAAAATTTTACAAAAATTGTACAAAAAATCGGAATCTTTGATGCAATGCCATAAAACAATGTGCACACTAGAAGCATGCAGATGAATACAAAACATTTTGATGTAGACTTGTGACAGGGTAGCGACAGGTATACTATCTTGAATTTTGACCCTCACAGGGGCCTGATATATATGTGGTTAATTAGTCCTCCCAGGGTAAAGATGACTAAAAATTTGTTTGTTTGTTTGTTTGTCTTTTGGGGGAGGGGCTTGCGGGGTTCAATACATAGGCCTTTTAAAGGTATGTAACGACAAAAATGGGATGAAAATCACATAAATTAGTGAAATTTTAAGGTGAAAAATATATATATATATATATATAGATATATTGTATATACTCGAATGGCCCCACACAAGCTGGTTTTCAAGGTTCCCTCTGTGAAAACCCATTATTTTGTTTTCAAATGCATTTAAGCAGTCTGTGTAATCAGCAAAACAGCTGCCATCTTTGTTTTTTCCGCGGTAGAACACATATTTAAAAACTATGGTAAAATGCTGCAGACAAAATATTTTTTTTGCGAAATAAGTACGCATTTGTAGGACAAGCTGTAAGTGGCATGTGATGCAGAAAATTATGCTTGATTTTTGGGACTGTATTGTATATTTTTAGCACTGTGATACATTTTTTTTAAAATTAATTTGTTTTCTAACTATAAATATTTTTAAAAATTCTGTTTTAAATTGTGGAATATCCGTCTCATATGTATGTCCAGTTTTTTTTTCTCTTTCATTTGATACCATGTTTCGCGATAGAAGTTCAAAGATGGTGGAGAAATTGTTGTGATGCTCAAAACATTAAATAATGTTTTTAAATTACATCCTTGTATCTGTAATTATAGCATTGTCACAATAAAAAGCCCTTATTTTTGCACTTTGAACAAAAAAAACCTGAATTCAATAACATTTCTGCAAAACAAAAAATGGTATTTTTATACAATCAACTTTATAATTTTTTTAAAAATCACAAGTGCAATTCAAACAGCTGATTTTGTATGTAAATGAAAGCCAAAAAAATGAACTACAAGTGAACACTGACTGTGACTATTCCACATTCAATACACTAGCACAAAAAAATAAAAACTATTTTATTGTATTGTTTTCAGAAATGTTTTCATTTCATATTAAAATCTGTCATGAAATTTAACACAAATGTGAACATTTGTGAAAACTCATTTAAGTTGTGATCATGAAACTTTGGCTAGTGTAAGCAACCAGTGTTGGCAATGTGCCAGCACTAAACAACATTAGCTATGATATCATACACCCAGTCCATATTACCAATTCTGTCACTATTCTCACACACAAATTCATCATTCTGTTTGTACAGTTGGTCAATACAGGTTAATACAGGATGCATTTTGCATGCACACTGCTGTTGAACACAGGTAATGTGTCCACTACAGATAAGTAATGAAACACAAATGAAATTTAATTTACATAATTATTTACTGCACATTTCAAAACAACATTAAAATCACTGCAATACATCATGATCTCAGATGATCACCAAAAAGATCCATCACAGTTACCATGTTTCTTGCACATCACCCTGATCTGCATATTAATTCGCCATATTAGCAATGATGTTGATGAAAGTGTTGAATACTATCAGCACATTGCCAACACTGGTGGCTCTCTAGCCAAAGCTTCATGATCACAACTTAAAGCAGTGTTGAGCTAGAGCACCATTTGTACATCAGTAGAAAATTACTGAAATTGTAACCCCCACAGTAACGCAGTGGGTGAAGCTAGAGGGGTGAAATTTTGGGTAAAGACTCAAAACACCTGATATGTTAACGTGTCAAAATTTTATGACCATAGCTTACCCCTAGCGCGAATGGCAACCACTGCCTGGGGATTTTTCAGCCCAACCATACTTTTCAAAATTGGTATTAAGTTATGGAAACTAGTGACGTCACCTGAACGTCGCCGAAATGGCAAAATTTAAAAAAAAAAAATTAGTTCATTTTACAGACATTCCAAGTTTTCACGGAGCATACCATTTGATGCAGCATAAAATACTGCATATACTGTGTGAATTTTACATGAAACCATCCATCCAGTGGTTTTTGTAGGATTTTGGAGTAGTCTGGCGAAATTCTGAAAACTAGCAACGCTCGGCGACGATTTCTGTACATTATGTGTGTACAGCGACGCATCTTTCAAATGCGTAAATGGTTTTGAAAACTGGCATGTACAGCAACGTAGGGCGACGTCGCTTTACGTCGCCGTCCATGTTCATTTTTCAAAAATGTTTACACATTTGTTGAAACATTTTAAACATTTTACACCATCTACATACTTATATAAGTCTCTAAACTATTATTTTTATTATTTTGTTGACTACTGTTGCATTTTTCTACGTCTGCATACGTTACAAACTAGGTGACTCGTATAGCGACATTGGCGACGCGTCGCCGCTACAGGGCGACGCGTCGCCGTACGGTTTTCAAAAATGTTCTCCAAATGTGAACTTTGTGACTTACCGAAACCAATTTTCAATCAATTTTCACTTTTTTGAAAAATAAAAGTGCAAATAGCACACTTTTGAAAAGCGTACAGCGACGCGTCGCCCAGAAGAGTTTTCAAAAAGGAACATTGAAAACCAGCTTGTGTGGCCACAATGTTGGGTCAATAAAATTCCGGTAATATTACAATATTCTAAATCGCGCATGTTGCCTGCTTGTTTATGTAATTAGTGAGGTCAATGTAACGAAACCATTCAGCCTTCAAGGGTTTATTTGTCTCATGCAAAGTTTCTTTTATCTGCGGCGACACTAATGGCCCTACACACACTAGTTTTCACCGTGACTGATGTGAAAAGTGAAATGGCGACATGGCGACATCCAGCCTACTCTTATTGTATGCTATACGTGTTTTAGTTTTCAAATTTTCAAAGTTTAACTTTCATTAATTTAAATTCAGATTTAATTCATTAATTTGCACTTTAAAAAAATTCAGTTTTCACACGAAGTCACGGTGAAAACTAGTGTGTGTAGGCACAATCTAACAAGAAAATATTAACCAGAATAAATAACAAAACTTACAACCACTTGATGCCAGCCGCCAAATCGACGAACACCATAATAGACAACCCAAATGCGATTATCCTCAATCCTGCCATAATTTTCCAATCCAATTGTCAACACGACTTTCGTTCACCCACAATCGATATTTTTCTCCACTTGTGTCGATAATTTCATTCTGAACCACCCGGTAAATTTGGGGGGAGAAATTTGCTCCTCAATTAGTTTACGCGGGTAAAATATGTAGAAATGAATGTTATTCTAATAGCTCGTTTAAACGATGGAAAAATGTTCGTTTTGAATCTCGAGGGTCGAAAATGTCGACTCGGCTATTTTTACGACACAATTATGTTTTGAAGGGAAATGTTTTACGACCGGCTATATAGTGGTTTTGGTCCCGTTTTGTCGCTGGATTGAACCCTGTGAAATGTGGACGCACATCATTTGTTACCTGGTGCTGATTTTGATTGACGGAAAATTGTGATTTTTGATGGCGCTTATTATACTGCGGAAATTTGTTGGATGAAGCGCCAGACTTGCCCGGGATTTTTACCGTAATTTGATGAATAAAGCCATGTGATAAGTGATATAAAAGCTCGGCGCTGCTTGTGGCAAAATATAACGGCAGCCTCCGATAGAACGGCAGGTAAAAAAGTTGACGAAAAAATAGAACGGCGCTCTTCTACTAGAAGAAATACGGTAGTGTAAATTATTTAATATCAACGAAGCCGCACACTTATCAAACTACTCATTTCAACCCCACATAAATCCGCACTTTGTGAAAAAATGAATTTCTGACAAAGTTTCAAATCTCCAGCATAAATTTTCATAGAACGTCTGAATACTTTATCAAGGGCATCGGCACCATTGAGTGCAATTGAAAATCTTATTTTACTTTCTGCTGGCAATCATAAAGTTTATATTATACATATTTTATGTACCTATTTTAAGTTGTGAAAAGATTTAGGTACCTATGTCAACTTATGTACCTTAGGTACCTATGTCGCTTTTGGGTTGACATATGTACCTAAATCTGCTACTTACTGAATTCAGCATGCTGCCAAAATCGCGCATGTAACGTTCAATTTTCTCAGAAAAAAAAACATTTATCCGTTAACCAATGATTCACCTGGCGCAGTGCCAAATCACTGAAACCTGTGAAAAAACAACCGCCCACGATAAAAATAGCGCCAAAACCACCAGTCAAATTTGCGACAAATCACGTTTGACTTTTCCACCAAAAATGTCTATCCAATAAGCTACAAATAGCAGCCCCGCCCCATTATTAGGCCCATAAACTGTTCAAAGTTAATGGCCAATATAAAGTTGAAGCTAAACATGTTGGCGCGGCACAGAGACACCGGCACCAGGTGTTGCGACCATAAAATTCGATGGTGGGGCACTTTAGAATTGAATCTACCGTATCCCGTCCGAATAAAACAAACTATTACTTGTTTGTTTTTTCTCGTCGCAATGTGCCTACACACACTAGTTTTCACCGTGACTTCGTGTGAAAACTGAAATTTTTTCAAATGCAAATTAATGAATTCGGTTGAATGATTTAATTTTTATTTAATTTGAATTTAAATAAATGAAAGTTAAAGTTTAAAAATTTGAAAACTAAAACACACATAGCATACGATAAGAGTAGGCTGAATGTCGCCATGTGGCCATTTCAGTTTTCACACAAGTCACGGTGAAAACTAGTGTGTGTAGGGCCATTAGGTACATTGCACCGACCATTTTATGGAGGTGGAGCACAACTATTCGCGATACTTTATTCGGATATTTACGGTAACATTCATTGTAAAGCTTACTACAGTATAACATAGTACTGTTTTACCTGAATTATATTTGTCATTTTATTTTTTGTTGATAATACTATTTGAATCAAGGCCCTGGCTCAGTTATGCGAAAGTGATTTGAAGGCACTGCTCTGCACTATTTTGCTTCTGGCGCTTTTAACATGATCGCCCTGGTTTGATATGGATTGTAAGGGTTTCAACTCGATTTCACCGGATACAAAGAAACACATATTGTCAGCGGGGCCGGTCAAAAGTTGAATTTTTTACAGATTTTGCAAAACAATTACCACCGCCTTTGGAAAATACAGTGAAAAAGCCTGAAAGAAAGCAAAATTGCCAAAAATGACATTAAAAAAAGCAATGGCAAATACCGCTTTTCCTTGAAATACCCTCCACCTCTTTAATTAACCCCCTCGAAATACCCCCAGGTCTCTCCTACTCAAAAATTAGGCCGTTACGTTATTAAATAGGTACAAGGAAAACATTCACTCAGTGACTGGCTAAAGCCAGTCTTCGATGGACGCTGAAACTTGTAATTTTATGGTTTTTACTTTATAACGAGTTTTATTTTATTAATTATATTAGTTCACCTTAATTACCTATTGTTAAATTACAAATTGAGTGAATATGTTAGGTAATTTGATACACTAAAAATTGCTTGTGATTTTTATTGCTATAACATTAAACAACAAATCCTATTAATAATAAAAGCGAAAAAGCTATTAGGTAAAATAAACCGGGCAAAATAAAACACGATTCTACCCCAAAACTACTCAATCTCACCAATAACAGTGACATGTAAACACGAAAAGTCATACATAAAATGCAAATTACAAACAGGTGAAAAGTGCCAAATCGCATGGGAAAACGTCGTAAACTAAGCCACGCCCACTCAAAGATGCACTCCGATATTGGACGCTGAATTATTTAATTTACGATCGACTTTGATTTGAGGGGAATACCGCGAGTGAACAAGTGACAACGAAAAGTGAGTTGAGTCAAAAGTTGAGTTCAAGTTGTGGGTCAAATGACAGGTGTTTTACATGTCAGTGACAGGCGCTTTCATCTGCAAATTCGCCTGTCAATTATAAGTTTACTTGTCACGCTACACGCCGCAGATAATTTTCCTTCTATTTTTACAACTTTTTTGTCACTTGTTTACTTGCGGGACTTGGAATTTCATTGGAAAACATACATCTCGGTCCCACTTTACCTAATAGAAAGTGATTTACCTCTATCCCATTTGAGGAATTTTTTCTGAATTTTACTTTTCAAGGCGAAAATAAATACCTAGGTATCTCAGGTAGGTAAATTGATTCTACGCCCGCAAATTCGAACATATCAATACTATACAACAGGACAAATGGAAATGGGTAAAATAGAAACGGCGACCCGTTCGCATAATATAAAATGAGAAATCGAAAAACATCCCGGTGCGATTTTATTACCCCCTAATCTGCACCGTCCAAATGGGATTTTTATGGCTTTCGCTCATCTGCTTGGCAGTTGAGAGTGGCCCAAGGTACTTTCTTCAATCGTTCAGTAGTGATTACCTAGTGATGGAATGGCGCCATGGCGCTGGCGCCATTGGAGGGCGCCAAAGGGCGCCGCGCCGTGGCGCCCTTCTTTGTGGCGCCAATAGCGCCCTGCGCCCACTTTCTGGTAGGTGCCATGGCGCCCTTTTTCTGGCGCTTTTCCATCACTAGTAGTGATGCAATGGCGCCATGGCGCCGGCGCCCTTTGAGGTTTGTTTCTGCCATGGCGCCTTGTCGAATTGGTACACACGCGAATCGTTGTTATCATCGGTAAACCAATTGTGCTTTTTCCAAAGTTTCAGATAGAAATTTTTGAAGAAATGTCCTTGGTTACACATTCTGTTCTGGAAAAAACACAACTAAATATATGCTGCAACAATCACGCGATAAAACAAAAGTATAATTGTGTTATTTACCCGCGCGCCATGTATTTATGTCACGCACATTTCGAGGTAGATGCCAATAAAAAACGGCGCATTGCACTTAAAAAAGTACAAATATAAATACCGTAAACGCTATATTAGTTTCCTTCTCTTCAATGGTTGAGTCAAGTGAGGAAAATATCTCCCCTTGAATAGTTCCCCCAGAAAAATGTCTGTCGAATAATCCCCCGATCGAAATACTTAGTAATGGCGTAACAAACGGCAGATACATATAAATAATTAATTATGTACACGAGTGCATCGCATAAATTGGCAATGTAAGTGTGCATTTTGTCGGATAAAATTTTTAAAAATCATGGTTAAATGTTTGATTTTCTATACGAAAAAAATGAACAGACAACGATTTTAACAAATTTTCTTTGAGTCAACAATGAAGATTCAGAGAATTAAATAAAGAGAACAATCAAACAATACACAAGAGATTCCAAGATACAACAGTTTTGATGCAAATACAATAAAACCATTTCAATTCAACAGTCAATCACTCATTTACAGCGATAAGGAAAAGCATGGGAAATTCTAAAAAATTCCCACGCAAATCCAGGCCCGTATTCTAGTCAACGATGGCAAAAACACACATATTAAATACGGAAACTCAATGAGTTTCCGTGTTTTTGTTTAACACGGAAACACGGAAACTCAGCAATTTTGAAAAACACGGAAACTCAAATGAGTTTTTTTTCAGAGAACACGGAAACACGGAAACACAGAAAATACGGAAATGTTTTTTGAGTTTTTTTCAGGCACATGATTTGAACTGAACAATGTGAGTATGAACATACATAATGTATGTGTGTATAGTATTTTTATGACTTATATTTATTTTTATATTTATTGACACATGAACAAATATGCAGATCCTCAATATGTGGAACATCTATATCAGCAAAACCTATAGCAAAACCTATATATGATAAGAAAACCCCTGTTTCCACATCAAAATGCTGAAAAAAGCAACTTTTTGTAAGAAAACTTGAGTTTTTACCAAAAAAACTTGAGTCTTTACTAAAAAACTTGAGTTTTTACCGGAAAACTTGAGTTTTTTCAAAAAACACTGAAATAAAACACGGAAACTCAAGTTTTTTTCATGAAAAAAACTCAAAACACAGGTATTCATTTTTGAAAAACTCAAAACACAGAAAGTGTTTTTTATTTGAGAAATTACCCATCGTTGATACTAGTACAGTTGTTAAAGACGCATTACTTTTTGCAAAATAAAGGGTATTTTAAGGTAGAGTATTTTGAATTTATAGGCACATCGTTACAGACGAGGGGTATTTTGAGGGAGGGGGTATTTTCCTCAGCTCGCTCAGCGCTGGGGGTATTTCGAGGGCGGTAGATCAAGGGGGTATTTCGAGGAAATACGGAGAATGCTTTTTGTTCATAACTGAATGATAGATTTTGAATTGAATGATATATTTTTCAAAATTTTACCCAGAGAAAAAATCTGAAATAAATTACCAGAGATGAGCGTAAAAACGGCATACTTTTTAGAGGTTCACCAAATACATAGTGAACCAGCATACAAAATTACGTTTTCTGTACACAGATGATTTAAAACGTAAAAACGAGTCCCAGTACTTTTTGGGAGGAAATTAAAATCTACGCGGTACTCAAGGTTGAGAGTCGGGTATTTATACTTACTTTTCGAAAAAGGTAGGTATATACATTTTTGGTAATCCCATCATGGCTATAAAAATAAAAATAAATGCGCTATAAATCGACAATCAGAAAAATAGTGGGCGGCGCCATTGCAATTGACTTTGATTGAAATGAAATTACACGTGCGCAAGCGATCATGTCACTTTCAAGGGATGCCGCGTACGCATTTTCTCCTTATGACACATCCTGGAGGGTTGGGGCGAAAGTTTTTTAGCCCGAGATTTTTCGTCGGGCAAACGGATGCAGTATATTTGGATAAATTACACACTGTTCATTCGGTGTTCATCTGGTATAAATTCCGCAAAAGTGCAAGTGACAAGAAGTTGCCAAGTGATAAGTCAAATCAAGTGAAACTTCTGAAAAAAACTTTAGAATAACTCAAAATACTTGTCACATTTACCGTATTTCCTCGAAATACCCCCCCCTCGTTTGACCCCCCCCCCTCTCGAGACCACTATGAAACAATCACCCCCCTCTAAATACCCCCCCCCCAGATTGAGTGTACAGAGAACGTACATGACAAATACTGCAGTTTGTGTTCTGCGTAGTGCAGAACACACGTTAAAACAATGTTGGAATCACTTTAGAACAGTGTTTATACCATCTACGTGCTAATATTAGTATACAGGAGTTGATACATGTCAGTTATTTATGCATTTTTCTACCCCAGCGCACATCACAAACCACGATTTTGTACTAGGATTACAAAAAAAATTCCTGTGAAATTATCCCCCCCCCACTCGAAATACCCCCCCTCGTTTACCCCCCCCCCCTCTCGGGAGCACTATGAAACAATCACCCCCGGGGGGTATTTCGAGGAAATACGGTATTTGAGTTTACTCGCCGCTTGACCTCACACCCACCACTTTACAAATCACTTCAAACTTTACTTGTCACTTAAAATGTGCACTTAATGACAAGAACTGCAGAAACTAGCAACCAAACTGCAGAAAATCTAAGACTAAATCTACCCAGCAGTGATTTTTGCGCCAAATTTTTCTACCGCGTTGTTTTTTCAAACGGATGAATTATTAATTGCCTTACCTGTCCTTAAGAGGTAATTACCTACCTATTCAAGGTTACAAGGATTCAAGGATTTCAGATACAAAGGTTCGAACTACCCGAAAAAAACGCAATGGACTAATTGAATTTGAATCCCCGATGACGTCATACTAAGCAATTTGAGTGCAAATCACGGTGATAAAATGCGATGCGAAAATTCTGAAAGTTTATGCGGATTAGGGTGCATACCACTGAAGTGACGTCACCATTTCAATGTGTAGTATACGGAGGTTAAATTGATCGCAGTTTTTTCAAACACGGGAAAATTGGTAAGAAGTGAAATTCAATTGTTCATGCGAAAATCGTTTTGGAAAATGAAAGCAATTTCGATTGTTTATGAGAAAAATTATGACAACGATTTTTCAAATTATGACTCCAATGGGACTTTTACAAATAAATACAAAATGATACCATAAGCAAAAGATACGATGAGCAAAAAAATCCGGTAAAAAGTTTAATATCTTTACATGGGTGAGTTTACACATGCAAAACCTATGCGAAATCGTAACTACTGGAAAAAGTTTCCTTTGCAAAAGCATACTTTTCTGGCCAAAAGTATACATTTCATTTATTTACGTGGCTAACAACGCCTGGTGCCAGTCCCGCACCCTTGAAGTGTAAAGTCAAGCGATAAATGTAAATTGGCATACATATTTGTCAATTGTCAAAAGTTCAGTAATAATTTTTTATACATTTTACATGACATTTGACACTTGACTTCACATTTTAAAGGGTGGCGGGGGGGCTGCCTCTGACCCGATCAAATCCGGTCACGGTTACGATCATGCAAATTTGATTTTGCACATGCAAATCCAATCTCCAATCTCAAGTCCACACAAAAAAATACAAAACAAAAAAGTATCAAGTTGCCCACAAGAATGAATAATAGGCTACAAAAATAGAAGAATTCTCACAAATCAGCGCAAAAGTCATTCTCAGCATTGGACCTTCCAGAGCGCATTTCGCACAGTAACTTTTTCCTGCAAGTCCAATTGCAGAATGTAGAGTTGGGTTGACGTTTGTAGTGTCTGCGAGATTTTTGGGTAAGTGCTGTTTTGAAGGAAAATTGTTTTGTCTGTTTTTATTTGAATTTTGGGGTTTGAATTTTTGTGATATTTTTGTTGATTTTGTGGGGAAATGTCCATGGGAAAATTTCCAATTCTTCAGCATAAAAATCGATCGTACGGAATATGTTATTGATTATCGAAAACTTTTTCTATCGAATCTGGAAAATTGAATACAATATGTGTGACATAGAGCATACCGTATTTCCTCGAAATACCCCCCGGGGGGTGATTGTTTCATAGTGGTCCCGAGAGGGGGGGGGGGGTTAAACGAGGGGGGGGTATTTCGAGGGGGGGTTATTATTTCACAAGAAACTTTTTGAAAACCAAGTACGAAATTGTCGTCTGAAACGTACGCAGACGTCGAAAAATAAAACAAAAACCGCCATTTATAAGGTTCTGTAGACTAATATTAGTACGTAGATGGTAAAAACACTGTTCTAACGTGATGCCGACATTGTTTTAACGTGTGTTCTGCACTACGCAGAACACAAACTGCAGTATTTGGCATGTACGTTCTCTTTACACTCAATCTGGGGGGGGTATTTCGAGGGGGGGTGATTGTTTCATAGTGGTCTCGAGAGGGGGGGTCA